>JBCFYV010003669.1:0-29097 GCA_039000515.1 Timema cristinae
AATTCAAAAAAACATTACAATTATGTACAATTTACTATGTTAAATAAAAATCTAAGTTGTTGTCCTCTTCCTTCTCATCTTTTGGTTAAATTATTGTAACCAGCCCGTTTAATTTATTGTTTCATTAATTTGTTTTCATAGGCTTTTAATTTTATGAGTTTAGAACTACCTGAACATAAATATGTGGTTTTTATATTATTTACTATACATCAATTTATATTTTACATTTTAGTCACTTTTTACACCTCATTTGATTAAAAAAAAGGAATTCATTTTAGTATTTCATACATAAAAATCCCACATATCCCAACACTATATAAAATAGTTCACATTGTACCGCTATCCGTTTTATTTCATACCTAAAAAATAAAGATTTGTAGAATTAGTATCATGATATATTGTTTATATGTCAAATACATTTAAAAAAATGGGTGTGTTTTTACTTATGTACGCGCGCGAGAAGTTATACTTCTTTGGCATCATTAAAAAATAGTTTTTAAATTGCATGCAAATAATTAATTACAATAAAATGATAATATTTAGTATTAATTATGTTAAATAATAATATTTTAATTTATATCAATAAATAATACATACGAATAGTTAACCTCAATTATATTGGAGCACTTGAAAAAGTCTATAAGCACAATTTTTTTCACTAATATTTACGAATATAAATAATATTAATTCAAAATATTCAATTTAAATCACTACTGAATATAATTTATTAAACACATATATAATTCGCACTTGAAATAAAACTAAAACACGTGTTGTGAATGTAGAAACTAGAAACATGTGGATAAATATTATATTATGAAAACAGTGATCATGAGGCGACGAGCGTACCATAGAGAAAGGAATAATATAGTATACATTTCTCTATGAGCGTACCAACATGCGCGACTAACAGAGGTTCTATTTCTATTTTGTTGGTAGCTTTTTTTTTTTCGAGACTTAATGAGCGGTTTACCTTCAACCTGTTACTTTTGTGTTACAGTGATGCGCGCGCATCTTAAAATTTCACTCTCATCATTTTTTCATAACGCGCCTAAAGAAGTATAACTTCAATAAATTCATAGTACTCTTAGTTATCACAGCAATTAAATAACAAATATAAAAACAGTTCTTCCTAAGATAACAAAACAAACAAAGCTGAAAATATCCACATCTAAACAACATTAACATAAATCGAAGATTTAGTTAAAGTAACAAACTCAATTTATAAACCAAACCTTAATCCACATCTAAACAACATTAACATAACTGAAATCAAGTTAAATTAACAAACTCAATTTTATAAACCAAAACTTAATCCACATTAAACAACATAAACTAAAAATCAAGTTAAATTAACAAACTCAATTTATAAACCAAACCTTAATTCACACAATATACCAAATTACCTAAACAAATAAAAACTCTGCAAAACAAACCATAACTACTCCATAATCCAAAAAGAAACAAAATTGCCCCAAATTAGAACTCTTACCACCTATCATTCTCTAGTTTCAAGTCATTATTTTTACACTTTAATTTAATTCGATCTCTTTATTTTGCTCACTAAACTCCATATGTACCTACATACGTATTAGCTTATACCTCTAATTAAAAATTATATTTATATTCATGGTTATCAAAATAGTGTAATGAAAAATTCACTTCAATTGTTTAAATCAAATTATTCAAAATCTATTGTCAAAGCGAACACATTTTTTGATGTTCATTAAAGTTAAAAATCCCTTCTAGCAGTTATAGGGTTAACTCTTCAATAAATTTGTTTCAACTCACTATTTATAACAGAGCTAGTTTTGATTTATAAATTAATGAGCTGCACTCTTATTTTTGACCTGTCCAACCAAAAGTTGTAATTTAAATTACTCTTTGTTAGTTAATGTTTTTTTATATGTTTGTTTTTACGTTTATTTGATTTGACGTTGCACTTGGTATGAGATTGTAAACAGTAGCTAGAACTAAATATGAAATATAAAAATTGGCACACCGCCTATAGAAAGTACAGCGATGACATCTAGGAGTAGGTACTGGTACCAAGGCATATCGACGGCTGCTGTTGCGCATGTTGCGGCGCTCCACGATGCCTAATGACGTATTCGGTCCAATAGACGGCCGTTGTCGAGAGGTGACAGAGGTCGATCGTTAAAAGCGCGGGAAACCCTCTTGGCATTCTCTTGGTAACTGGAAAGTAAGATAAGAATACATTTCATAATTGTTGTCATCTGGGTGCTTTGGGAGTCTTTTTTACTTTATCGAATGTAATTTCTCTTTATCTTAAAAAAAAATAAATCTTTAATATCATTAAAATTATCCGTCCTTATTTGTGACTTAAATTCAATAGAAAGTTACTTACAATGAAGCCAGCATAACGCCACTAAATCATTCTAATAAAATATTTTTATGAAACTCAAAACGCCACTAAATCATTCTAATAAAATATTTTTATGAAACTCAAAACTGATGCTCAGTTAAAAAATATACCGAAATTATAAAAAATGAGCCAAGTTAATGCATCTTTGAAATAAAACCAAATTGTCTGGACCAGGGTTTCCAACTGACAGCCCACGATGCTCCCCCATTTTCTATATCGTCCATGAATTTCTTGGAGAAGTTATTTACCGTAGTAAAATTGGTTTTTTTAGTCCAGACACGGAAAGTGTTTACTTGAGTGAGAACAATATAATAAGCTTCAAGTAATGTCCATTCAGTAATACACTTACTTGATCTCTATAAAAGCAAGTGTATCCACCACTAGAATTTTGTATTCAATTGTGGCCCTCGGGCATTTTTAAATTGGAAAACCCCGGGTTTAGACCCTTTGTGGTTGCTGAGTAGTTTTAAGGTGTTGGACTTGCATTGAACTTGATTGCAGTTTACAGAGTTGGGGTTTAAATCCAAGGCCGTAGCCAGCCAATAATTTCAAGGGGGGTTTTATGAGCACATCCCCCAATTGTGGAAGGCTAGAAAAATTATTAATATTAAACACCTCTCGAAGCTAATTGAAGGTTTTTAAACTTTCACCAAGTCGCATATCCATAATGAGGTAATATCGTAACCACCGCACCCTTTCAAGCTCTTAATAATGAATGACCCAATGAAGCCTACAACTAAAAAAGGCTACTGCTGACCAGTATGTTGATTTTGAGACTGAAGAAGAAATATATGAAATTATACATTTGGATCATCGCACTGTTTGAGTAGAAACTTGAACTCTTAGGAAGAAAAAAAGAATTACTTGGAGAGCTTTAAATGTGGTACTAAAGAACGAGAAGACTTGAGAACATAAGGTGGAAGATAGGGTACAAATGAAAAAATCTAAAAAAAAAAAAGAATAGTTGAGAAGACAGCCATTTTAGATGTGAATCTTCTGTACAAAGCAAACTGGATCAGACACATCCTTAGGAGAACTGTATTCTACATGATGTCATAGAACAGAGGTCAGCACTCAGTGGCGTTTATTCAATTGGAACAATGGAAGCAAAGCTTCCCTAAAATTAAAACAGGAATAAAGAAAATAAGGCCAAAATAAAGTTAAAATAAATTATTCTAATTAGAAAATCTCCCACAAGCAAGCCTAAATTGAGTAGAGACTGACTGACGGTTCGCAATATGATCTTGCTCACTCTTTAATCAGTCAATCGTTTGTTTCCGGGTCTTCCGGCCCTCATCGTGGAAAGGAAAGCAGCGTTTCCCTAGGCGAATATTAGTGCATGAGCTTACTACGTTTAATACTGTTAAAATATTAATTTTTAAGTTGTTTTAAGCTTTTTTTTTTTGCTCCTAGATATAATTATGGGCACTCTATTACAAAATAATGTATTTTATTTCCCCCAATTTAAGTAAATTTAGTTTTTTTTTTTACAAAAAAAATTGGGAATGGGGCGTGTTTGATCCCCAAAAGGGAAGCGGTTTGGGGCGTACAGTGGGGAATACAGTGCGTCAACAAGTGGAGCATAAAGAGGGGGGTTTTTGCTGAGCCCAAATTTAAAAGTAATTTTTAAAAGGGCAAAAATTTTTCGCCCCGGGTTTTAAAGGAAAAAAAAAAAATTATTGAAGCAGCGGGGAATCCCCCTCAATTTTTGGGGAAAACCTTTTATAAAAAAAACCCTTTGACTTTTTTCAATTTTCCCAATTTTTATAAAAGTTGTAGTGAACCATTTTTTTAAGGGAGGGATGATGTTTGTTTAAATGATGAAAAATTACTCGTGCTTTTTCCTTACGTAAATTTGGGTATAAACCAGGGCTATAAACACAAATTTTTAAAATTTTTTTTCTTATTAAGGTTTAAATTTAAATTGGGTTAATTGTAAAAAAAATTAGTAAGTTTTAAATTTGTACACGTCTTTTTTTGTTTTTTTTTTCAGCTTCAATATTTTTACTAAAAAAAAAAATTTTTTTAAAAAAACGAAATTTTTTTTGAAATTACTTGGGGAAAAAAACCACCTTTTCATTAGGGAAGGGAGTATTAAAAAGGAAAATTTACATACGGGGTTATTTAAAGAAAATTTACATTTCCCCCCCCATGCCCTTTTTTTTTTTTTTTTATAAATGAGGGGGGCCCAAAAAAAACATTTCCCTTTTAAAAAAAGTGTAAAAAATAAAAAAATCATGTTTTTTGTTGGGGGAAAAAAATTATATTTTTTGACCTCACTATTTATTTAAGGGATAGGGGCATGTAAAAAAATCCTGAATTAAAAAAAGCTTCTTTAAGGGTCAAAACTCTTTTGCGGGGGACACACCCCAAAAAAAACACTTGGGCAATCAAAAATTGACCTTTTAATTATTATTATTTTAAATTAAATTTTTTTATTTTTAAATTATTATTATTATTATTATTATTTTTATTATTATATTATTATTTTTTAAGGTAAAATTCCCAATTTATATTATGGGGAAATTAAAAATTAATATTTTTTTTTTTTTAAAGTTTTTTACTTTTTTAAAAACTAGTAAAAAAAATTAAAAAAAACGATTTGGGGGGGGTCCAGGTTGGTTGGAAAAGGGCTGAGTATTTTTGCAAAATATTTTGGCCAAAAAACATTAAAAATTTTGGGCCACATTTCCCCCATGTTTTTCATTTCGGGAAAAAGGGGAATCAAGGGGGGCCACAGTAAAGGGGGTCTGATATAACCGGGGTTTTTTTAAAAAGGGGTCTTTATTGGTTTTTTTTTGTATTAAAAAGTATCTTTTGGGGGAAAAAGGGGGTGACGAAAAATTATGCTGGAATAAAAAAAAAAATAATTGGTAAATCGGGAAAATATTCCCCAAAACCCTTTTCCCCTTATTTCATACACCTTTTTTGGGTAAAAAAAAATATCTAAAAGGGCCCTTTGTTTTCCAAAAAATAACCCCCTGTATTTTAAAAATTAAAAGGTGGGAAAAAAGGGTTTTTTCCGAAAAACCCTTTTCCCCCACAAAAAAACCCAGTGTATAGAAAAACCCCTTTTAAATTGTATGTCGGGGAAAAAAATAAAATTTAAAAAAAAGTACCTTAAGTTTTTTTTAAATGGGAAAATTTAAATCAAATTTTAGAATATCCTTTGTAACCGATTTTTTTGGTCTACAAAGGGGGAAATCAACGTTCTAAGCACTCGTTTTGGATCCAAAAATTTTGGGTTTTTATTCTCACCTTGGTTTGTTTCAAAGCAGGGCCCCGGGAGTTTTGGGGGGAAAAAGGAAATTTTGGGGTGAAGCCCCAAACCGTCCCGGGAAAAGGTGCCCGCCATCCCCGCCTGCCCCGGGGAAGGGGGCGTTGTTAAAAACGGGTTTCCCGTACATAGGTAGTCCCCACGACGGGAAACCCCCGGGGGAGGGGCCGGGGCTTAAAGGGGGACCCCGGGTTAAACCGCCAGTGCCCTTCATGTGGGCCAGTTCCCTTCGTATGGGGTTGACAAAAACCGGGGAACGATAAAATTTTAAAAATTTTGGATTTTCCCTGGGAAAAAGCTACCATTTAAACGCCCGGGGAGTAACGGCACAAAAAAGGGCCGTTAAAAAAAGGTTACAAATGCAAATATTACGGGGGGCCCAAAACGTAAAGTGATAAGATCTAAAGGGCTGTCACTTTCGGAATTTTTCCTAGGAATACCTAAAAAAATAAATTAAAGCATAGGTAGCCTGGTGGTCGGGGGTTTAAAGTGTCGGCTTTGGGCTGGGGGCCCGGGTTAAAATCCTCGGTCACTGCATTATTTTTATTGATTCCCAAAACCCTTTCCCTTCACCTCGGGAAAAGACGTGTATTTTTTCAAAAAATTGGGGAATGGGGGGAATGCCACCTCCACCATGGTTCGAATCCCACTTTAAACGGGTGGGGTTCCCTCCATTTCATCTACAAATCACCCTACCTTTAACAAAAATTAGCGTCCCTATAACCCAAAGGGGGTAGTTAAGAGGCGGTAATAAAAAAAAATAATAAAATTTAATAAGTACATAGAAAATTTTTTATTTTTTAAATTTATTATTTTTTAGCAAAGTTTTACAAAACCCTTTGGGTTATACGCACTCACGCAAATGAGTAAGGGTTTAGGGTGATTGTGAATAAAAATTTGGGGAAACCTACATTTTAAAAACGGGGAATCCGAACCAGGGGGAGGCTTGGAACCCATATAAATAATGTTTATATCTTGGGGTTATGGGAAAAGGCCTGGAAAAAAAAATTTAATTTAACTAGGGCAAAATCTTGTAATATTTATTTTTTTAAATCGCTTCTTATTATGGGCCAGGGGATTTACCAATGTACAATTTTTAGAGATGAGGGGAAAGGGGTTGAATTAAAAAAATTGTCCCCACACTTGTGAAATGGGTAGAGGGGAAAAAACCTTTAGCAAAAAAACCACCCTAACCCAACCCCTTTAAACCGTTATAACGGGGCTGCAATCTCCCCGATTTGGGGCCAGTCCAGTCAAATTGTGAGTTGACCCCTTTCTTAAAACCATCCGAAAACCCGGGAAAAGGGTTTGGGTTTGTAACAAATAAAAAATTTAAAAAAATAAAAAAAATTACTCGTATTTAATTACATTTTAAAACCTTTTGGGTTTCTCTCCACCCACCTCTTTAAAAAACTCTTTTTCACTTTTCTTGAGCTATTTCTTTCCCCGGGAAAAAATTCCACTACTAATGCTTCAAAAAAGCCCCAAAATTTTTTAAAAATTTTTTGGGGTAGACTACTTTTAAAAATTCTTTAAGGGGGGGTCAAATTTAAAAAAATAAATGGGGGAAAGGGGGGGAACCTTTTTCAAAGGGGCGGCAAAAGGGCAAAGGGCTTAAAATTTTTTTAAAAAAAAAAAAAAAAAAAAAAAAAAAAAAAATTGATGTTTACTTAAAATAATTTTTTAATTTCCGGGCCCAAATTAAAAAAAAATTTCTAGTCAAAGGGAAAACTACAAATAGATTCAAACGAAAAAAAATATAAAAAAATGATTCGGGGTAACCCTTTTAAAAAAAAATTTTTTAGTTCCCACAATTTTAAAAAAAAAAAAATTCCCAAAGGGGGGGGATTATTCCAAATGGGTCCGGGAAAGGGTAAAAAAATTTCAAAATTTTTTTAAAAAGGATAAAAATTTTAAAAAATAGCTGTTAAAAATTTAATTTTCATAAATTTCCCAAAAAAGGGTTTGGTTAAAAAAAATTTCTTGGGGGGCATAAAAATTTTCTAACTTTAAAACTAGGGTAAAATTTCCCTTTAAAAAAAAACTTTTTTTTTGTTATTTGATTCCCCTCCCCCCTTTTTAAACACAATTAAAGTTTTCACCAAACTGAATAACAAAACCCCAGGGTTCTATTTTTTGGGGAAAAATTAATAGTGAGTTTTTCCTGGGATCAGGGGGAAAGGGTGTCAGATTTTCTGTGCGGGGGCCGGGGGTTCAATTTTTTGGTTTTTTTAAAGGGAAAAGCGATCCCCCGTGCATTTAATTTAAAACGTTCACTTGCATTTAAAATTAATTTAAATAGATGTCCGGGGAAGGTCCTTTTACGTTAAAAAAAATTAATAAAAAATTTACGGGGATCAAACCCCAGTAAAATTCTTTAATGGGGAGTAAACCCCAACGGGGTTTATTTAGAATTTTTTAAAAAAGCACCGCGTTTTTTTACTCCCCCGTTCGCTTTAATCATATATTTAGAATTCATTTTTTGGTTTTATGACCAGGCCCCAAATTTTTAATTTTCAGTTTTTATTTGAATGGGACATTGAAAAAAATTTAAATTAAAAAACTAAAATGGGAAAAACTAAACTTACCCAAAAAAAAAATTTAAAAATGTTAAAAATTTATTATTTTGATAAAAAAACCCATTTAAAAAAATTCACTATCATAAAATTTAAAAAATAGAAACACATCACTTTCAAAACACTACTCAAAAAATGTAAATGTTTGGCTCGAGTTTTTTTAAATTTACGTAATCGTGATCCCCACATCTGTTTTTTTAATTTAAAAGTATCTTTAAGTGAACGCAACGAAAAATTTTAAAATTTTAATTTTGATCGTGACCCCGCCCCCGGCTTTTAAAAAAAAAAAAAACCCTCCCAAGGTCTTTTTTTAACTTTCATTTAAAAATATTCCCAAACTAAATTTTCGGGGGATCTTTTAAACGGGCCCTTTTCTTTACTGTTTATTTTTTAAAGGGATGTAAATACAAAAAAAAAACCAAAAACTATTGAACTTTATTTTAAAAGCTTTTAAAAAAGTGTTGCTTCAGGGGGCAAAACTTCACTAAAAACTCAAAAATTTCCTCCAAATTTAACCCCATTTTTTATGCTTCACTATTAAAAACTGTAAACCCCCTTTTGAAGGGAATTTCCACCGTGCGGGGATTTTGGAAAATTTTTGGGTTTAAAAAATTCCCCATGATAAAAAATTTTTTTTATTTTTTTTAAAATAGGGACCACTAAAAAACCAAAAATTTAAAAAACGTTTAAAACAAGTTTAGTTTACATTTTTTTTTCAAAATAAAAAAAAAACCCCTTTTTTTTTTAATTTCCCCCCAAAGGGAAAAAGGTTTTGGCGAAGAAAACTTTTTAATAAAATTCTACTTAAAAATTTTCCCAGAGAATGCCCAAATTGCGGAATCCATTTCGTGTGGGGGGGCTTTGGGGGGGTTTTTTCCCAAAGTTTCTCCCCCTCCCCAATTCCAGGAACCCTCTGGGGGATTTCCCAGAAAAAACACCCCCGGGAAAAAGTCGCTTTTCTCCTCGGGGGAAGGTTTTTCCCGCCCTTTTTTCAGGGAGCCCCCAAAAAATTTTAACAGGGACCCGTTTTTGGGGCTTTTGGTTTAAAATTTAAATTCCAGATCCTGGGGGGCCCACGGGGGGCATTAACTTTTTAAAAAACAATTACATATTACTTATTTTATCTTTTTTGAAGCAAAAAAATAAGTTTTTTATTTCCCAAAAAAATTTTAAAAGCCATTTTTTTATGATAGAAAAACTAAAAATTTTGGGCGGGAAGGGGGTGGGGATTGATTACCCTTTAAAACTAAAAAAAAAATTCTTAAAGGGGACATTTAAAAAATTGGGGCCCGGAAAAAAATAAAAACCGGGGGCCCAAATTTAAAAAAAAATTTTTTAAATGGCCCTTTGGGGGAAAAAATAGGGGGGGGGACAAAAAAAAAAAATTTTAATTTTTTAAATGTTTTTTTAAACCCTCTAGTTTGGAAAAAAGGTTTGGACGGGAAAGGGAAGCTTCATAAAACCAAGAAAAAATCTTTTTTTTTAAAATTTTTTTAGGGGTTTTTTTGGGAAAAAAAAGGGAGGGGGGGGAAGGGGTTTTTGGTATTTCCCCCAATTATTAGAAAAAAAAACTTTTTAAAACCCTTGGGTAGAAAACTAAAAAATTTGGAGGGAAATTTAAAGGGGGCCACTTAAAAAAAAAACTAAAAGCGGGGGGGGGGGCTCGAAATTTTCCCCTTGGGGGCCCCAATAAATAAAAGGAAAAAAGGGGAAGGGGTTAAAAAAAAAAAAAGTTTTAAATTATAAAAGAAAATTTAAATTAAAGGCAAATTTTGGTAGAAAAGGGGGGCCCTTTTTAAAAAAAAAAAAGTTTAAAAAATTTTTAAGGGGGGAATTTGAGAAAAATGGGCCATTTGAAAGGGGTTGGTTTTTTAGGGTAGGGGAAGGTTGGGGTTCCTTAAAATTTTTTCTAAAAACAATACCAAAAAAAAAAAACTCTCTGTGTGGTATAGAAAATGAAATTTGGCAACAAAAAGGGGTTTTTTTAAGTATTAACTATTCCTTAAATTTTAAAATAAAATATTTAAACCCTTGTAATGTAAAAAAAGGGGGCCTTCGGGGAAAAATAGGGGAAAAATGGGAGAATATGTGGCTTTATAAAGTTGAAAATAAAATTTTTCAAAAAAAGTTTGAGGGGTAGGGGCCAAAAA
Source organism: Timema cristinae (assembly GCA_039000515.1). Classification (NCBI taxonomy): domain Eukaryota; kingdom Metazoa; phylum Arthropoda; class Insecta; order Phasmatodea; family Timematidae; genus Timema; species Timema cristinae. The sequence goes on from JBCFYV010003669.1 coordinate 10,390, forward strand.
AAACAAAAAATTTCCCTGTTAAGGGGGGTTTTTCCCCCTTTTCCCGGGGGGCGCGGGGGAAAACTTTACAGAAAGTTTAGGAAATACGCCCCTGGGTAGGTAGTGTTTTTTTTTTTTTCAAAAAATTGATTTAAAAACCCAAAAACAAATTTAAAAGGGGGGTACTTTCTTTAAAAAATCTATCAACCCTTAAAATTTTGATAAAACTCTCTGTATAAAAAAAAAAAATTAAAAAAATTTAAAATTTGCTCATTTTTTAAAGGGGCCCTTTTTAATATTTTGTCACCAGTTCTGAGACGAGGGAACTACTAGATAAACCTAGATACAAAACCCTTTTAAAAAACAAAAATAAAGGGATTTTTTGATAAAGGTTTTACAACAAAAAATTAAAGGGTAATTGATAATTCCTTTTGGGTGTTTTGACATGGGCAAAAAACTAAAGCCCAAACAAAATGGCGCAGGGCCCTATCCTTCCCCCTAAGTTTTTTGGAAAAATAAAGAAATCCGGGAACCAATTTTAATTTTAAAACCACCTTTTTATTCAATTTTTAAAAAAAAATAAATTTAATAATTTTAAGAAAATAATTTTTTAAAAAAAGCATGTATTTAAAATTTTTTGGTTTTTTGGGGGAATGATTTTAAGACCAAAATACAAAAAAACCCCTTTCGGGTTTGTTTTTTTCAAAATTTTTGTTTTTCTTAAAATTTAGAAATGGCCAAAAAATACCGTTTATAGGCTTTTTTTGGGTTGGAAAAAAAAGTTAAAAAGGTTTTTTTAGTATTTTAAAAGAAAAATAATTTTTTTTAAAAAGTACCCTTTTTTATCCCCAAGTATGCTTTTTAAACAAAATTGGGGGCTTTTCATTTTTTAACGAAAGGGGGGTAAAAAATTTTATCGAACCAGCAAAAAAAACCCAAAAATCCCAAAAACAAAAAAGAAAAAAATAAATTTTCAAAAACTATGTCTTTATTCTTCTGAAGAAAAAAGGGGAAATTTTTTTAAAAAATTTTTTTTGGGGTAGACTATAAAAAGTTTTTTGTGGAGCATATAAACTGCTTTTGGGGATCATTTTCCCGGGAGTTATTTCGTTTTTTATGAATTTCCCTAAAAATCTTGACTTCTTTTCCCAAAATTTAAAAAAATAATCTCCACATTTTTTTTATTTGACAAAAAGTTACTAAATGCCCACACTCAGATTGGGAAAGTTAAAAGAGGTTTCCCAACCCGTGTTTGTGGGTTTTCTGGGATTGCGAAAGGCAACCTTTTTTGGGGCCCGCGAAGCAAATAAAACCCTCGTTTCAATTAAAATTTTCTTTTTTTTTTTTATTTGCCAAAATTATATAACCCAAAAAATTTCCTATCCCCCATTTTCTTAAAAAAAACTCTTTTTTTCAAATTACTTTCAGACAATTTTAAAATATATAAAAATTTTAAATTTATTTTCGTAGAAATAAAAATTTTTTTTTTTCACCTTGAAGGCTGGGGGGGGGTTTTTGGGGGCGCCGGGGGGCAGTTTTTTCATTGGGGTTTTAGGGGGGCTGTTGGAAAAAAGGGGAAAAGGGGGGGGTGAACACTGATATAGAAAAATCTATGTTTGTTGGGGGGGAAGTTCTTAGGGTTTTTTGACAAAATTTTTTGCTAAAATTTCCAAAGTCTACTAAAATTTTAATTTTTTAATTTAAAAAATTTTGGTTTTTTTGTTTTTAATTTTTTTTTAATTTGGCCCAAAATAAAACCCTTAAAAAACCGGGGGGATTACGGTGAAAAAGGGGAAATCTATATGGGGGAGGGTAATTGGGCACAAAAAAAAAGATTTTTTAATTCCTTTCCCCCCCCATCCCCAAACAATTTGTTGGGGATGATTAAAAACAACCCTGGGGGGGTCTTTTTTTTGAAAGCGCAATTTAAAAAAAAAATTGTAAAAAAAATAACCCTCAATTTTCCCCTGAAAAAAAAGATTATTTTTAAAAGTCACTAAAAAAAAAAATATAAAAGTTTGGGGCAATAGTTTAATTAAAATTTTTGTAAAAATAACAAAAAAAAAATATTTTGGGTTTTCAGTACATTTGATTTTCCTTACACCCCAAAGCTTACTTTTGGAATTTTTCCAAAAAACGGGAAATTAAAATTTCCCAAAGATGATTTTGGGAAAATAAAAATTAAAAATTTAAAATTTTTTTAAAAAAAAAATATAAAATACTATAAAAAAAAAGGGATTTGCCCCTCATTATTGGCCCAAAAAACTAAATTCCCCCCAAGGCAAACCCCACTGGCGCCCCGAGCGGGCAAAAATTTTTTCTTTTGCTTTTTTAAGGGCCACCCCTTTTTAATATAAAAAAAATTTTTTTTTTGGAAAGTCTTTTTTTTTGGGGTCTATTTTTGGGTTTTTACCAAATTTTTGTAAACTAATTTTTTTAAAAAAATTTATCACTACAGTATTAAAACCAAAATTTAAAATTTTGGCCTTATTTATGAAAATCTAGCTTTAAAATTTTTTTTTCTCAACCCTTTTACCCTTGGAAATTTTGGGCCCTAGTTCTCCGGGTTTTTAAATAATAGGGAGATTTTAAAAAAAAACTAGGGGTTTTCACCCTCATTTTTTTACCGTTTTCAAAGATTGGCTGCACCACCTTTGGGGTGGGAAAAAAATTTTTTTTGTGAAGGGAAAAAGGGGTGGTGGGGGGGGTAAGCAAAAAAAGGGGTTTATTGAGAATTTGCCTTTCCCTTTTCCCTTTACCTCTTCCCGGCCCTCCCCCCGCCTCCACGAAAAAAAGTTTGGGGGAAAATTGGATTCCTTTTAAAAAAATTATTTGTAAAATGTCCTTCCCCCCCTAAAAATTTTGGAAAAACAAAAATTTTTTTTATTTTTTATTTGGGGAAGGGAATCCCCATTTTTTTTAAAAAATTTTGATGTGCAAAAACCCTTTCCCCTTCCCCCCCTTTAAAACCAATAGGGAAAAAAAACTGGGAAAAACAGGCAAGAAAAGTTAAACCCGGTTGAACAAAAAAAATTTTTTATTTTAAAAAAAAACAAAAAAATTTCAAAAAATTGGGAAAAGGCACAATCTGTTTCGTGAAAAAGCAAAACCCCTCCATTAACCATCGGATCGGGTTTGATAACATAAATAAAAAAAAATTTTTGAAACCTCCTTTAAAGGCCCGTAAAAAAACAAAAACTAAAAAATGTGTCGGGTTTTAAAAAACAAAAAAAAACCCAAATTTTCCCGTTCGGGGTTTAAAAACTTTATGGACCTTAAACTCCTCGGTTTTCTTAAAACCCAAAAAGGGATTTTTTTCCAGAATAAGACCCAAAGGGGATAACCGTAACCCCCCCCGCAAAAATTTTTCCCAAACCCAGGGTTTTTAAGGGTTAACATTTAAAAACCTTTGTTTAAAAAATAACATGGTTTTCACACCAATTCAAAAAACCTCAAAGAAAGGGAAAAAATAAGTAAAAATAAAAACTTCCCGTAATTTTAAAATGATAAAAAAAGCTAGCCAAAATTAACTAAACTAATAAAGGGGAATTACAAGACGGGGTTTTCGGGAAACCCGGGGCGCACAGGGCAAAATTTTTGAGCGCTCAAAACCAAAAAAAAAAAATATTTACATAAAATTTGCAAAAAAAAAGGTTTTTGGGGGGTTTTACCCCTATTTAGGCGGGGGACGAAAGGGGGGGACGACCTCTCTTTCCCTGCCGCGGTAAAAAGGGATGGGGGCATTAATTCAAAAATAAAAATTTTAATAAAGGGTTTTAAAAATCCAAAAAAGAAAATTTTTTAAATAGATTGCCCCCCCCTGAAAACCGAAAAATGAAAAATTTTGATTAATTTACAAAAAATCCCCAAGACCTAGGTCCCGTTCTCACCTTTATTTCCCCAATTTGGGTGGAGTAGTAAGTGACTTTTTGTTCCCCCGGGGGTTAAGGGCCCTTTATATTTCAAAAAGATAGTTCCCCAAATGGGGGGGAGGAAAAAAAGGAAATTTGGGAAGGGAGGGGAAAAAAAAACAATCAAAAGGAAAACGGGGTTGGTCCGAGAAAAAATGAGAAAACGCCCAACGCAAAAGCGTGGACGGGCCCCGGAAAATCTCTTCTTTTTCGGGGTGGCTGGGGGAAAGTGTTCGATTTTTGCTGTCGGGGCCCGGGTTGGGGGGGTCGGGTCGGCTGTTTTGGTTTTTTTCTTCGGAGAGCGGAGGGCGGGGGCCCATAGTGTTTTTTTGCCATGTGTTTGGTCTTCCGAGAGGGGGGCCCCCCCCGGGGTTTTAGTGGGTTGGGCCCATTTTATTACGTGTAAAAAAGTTACAGGGGCCTTTTTAGGGGCCATTTGGAAATGATCCCAACCTGGATTTTTTTTGAAAATTGGGATGTTTTTAGAACAATTTGGAGTCGTCATCTGGATTTTTTTATTATTGGTATCGGGAATATATTTTGGATGACCCCCTCCCAGCAAATTTTAAAAAAAAGATTCCTCTAGACAGGGGGGCGTACACATGAGGGGCCCAAAGGGGGTCCAACCCCCCCTTCCCCCTGAAGAACATGAAGGATAAATAAAGTATTAAATACAAAGCAATTATTTAGCAATGTTAAATCACCTTAAAGAATAAGTTGAAAATAACCAATGGTCCAAAAACAGTGAAAACAGTTGGGGGATCCAGGATTATGTCAAGGGGGGGGAGGGGGCCACACCAAAAAAGGGAAATTACCTATAGGAACCAAATAAAGTGTGTGGTCCGTGCCCCAGGAGTTTTATACTCCCGGAAAAAAATTTTAAAATTTCAAACTGGTGCTCTTTAAGTATATTTTTAAAACCTAAAAAGTTACATATTAAACTATATTAGTTATAAATATCTGTTACCTTGGAGTTTGGTTGCCATTTTTAAAATTTTTTAGATATAGCCACTCTAGCGTAATATATATTTACTTTGTGATTATACAATTTTTAAATTAATTTAAAAAAATGAACTGTCAAAAAAAAGAAAACCAAATTCAATGACTATATTTTAGTAAAAATAAAAAAGAAAAATCAACAGTAAATATCACGCTGTTTAATATACAAAGAAGGGGGGGGGGGGAGAGATAGGAGGGAGTGTGCGGGAAAGCCAGGGTTCAGGTAAACGGGGTGGAAAACATGTTTCGTTCGAATACATGGGACGTATGTCTGCAGAGCATCCTTCAATCCGTCAATTTAATTGCTTGAAAAATATCTCAAAGAGGGTGATTATAGCCCGCTTTGCCCTAACCACCCCCCTTTAATCCATATCCTGAGTGTGAGAATGCCCAACTGGATTTAAACGCTGTTCGGTCTGTATAGCAGTTTAATAAGTAAAGTTGATTAACTTTCTAATTTAAATTTTGGATCCTCCTTATAGAATAATTTCTGTGGGGCTTGACTTTCCCCTACTCTAGAAGATATTTGAAGTGTGCTTCCACCAACATATTTTTGGAAATTGGATGTTTTTCAAAAACTATTTGGGAGTTTATCCTTCCTTATGATTTTTTTTAATTGGCAAATAATGTAACACTATATTTGTTTACTGTTTAAACAATGGTAAACTAAAGTAAAGATCTCTAACTAACCTCACTTTTGTTGATGAAGTAAATACATTATAACTGATTTTTGGGCTCTAAAAAAACACATAATAACTCAACTCCCTCACCACAAACCCCTACCCCCACTCCCTCTTTCTATATATTATTATTTTCTATGAGCACTCACTTGATATATCCATATTATCTCGAATTGAAGTCTCCTCTAAAATAAACCAAGTTGAACGCAACAATAGCATGCTAAGGAATTCAATAGAATAAATATGTTGGCCTCCTGCGTGGAGAGTCCCTTAAAATATTTCATAAAATCTCGAGGAAACACAAATAGGTAGACAGGTAAGTTATAAAATAGACAATGTAAATCAATAGGGTCGTAAAATATAATAATAATAATAATAATAATTCTAATAAATTAATACTTTTGAATAAAATATATTCAGGAGTACTTATTGCCTATTTTCTACTATCTACTAATTACTGTCCTCCTGTACTTTAACTTGGGTTTATCACTATTCTTACCAACCTCACTTTTAACATTACTTTCGGAACTATTTTTTTTTCTCTTCATTTTCCTCGGATACACGAGTTACTTTACATATTTCTTCACACTGTCCAAAAAATATTGCCAGATCAATAAAAACAAATGTTGGAGATGCTCGCGGAACCCCGGGCACGGGATCGCGGATCCCATGTTAGGAACACCTATCACTTGCCCCAACTCCTCCTTTTGTAATTTCATTACGGTTACTTCTTTGTCACTATCTACTCTAAACTATTTTTTTTAGCAGCTAAGCCTTTGGAACGTATAGTATAATAAATAATGTCCATACTACTTTAAAATGTTTCTTTTTTTTCAAAATGTGAACTATCTATAAAATTTTGGATTGACGTTGAACAATTATTTTCTAGGATGTTCTCCAAAAACATTTACGGCACTTCATACGAGATTTGAGTAATAAATCTAGAGAATGACAGGGCTTTACCTAGGCATAAATTTAAATGAACAATAAGAAAGAACACCCGACTACACAAAATGGTCAGAGCTAGATAACCTAGGCTGCTCAAAATTCCTTGAATAATACACTCTGGCTTGCTCAAAATTGTCTGAGATAGATATGCCTGGCCGCTCAAAATGGTCCAATACTAATACACATGGCTGCTCAAAATGTCCAAGCTAGATACACTTGGCTGCTCAAAAATGGAGGCCGAGCTCGATACAACCTGTAACACAGCTCAAATGGTCCAACTAGATACACTTGGCTGCTCAAAATGCTGAGCTAATACACCTGGCTGCTCAAAATGGTCCAAGCTAGATACATTTGGCTGCTCAAAATGGTCCGAGCTAGATACACTTGGCTGCTCAAAATGTTCTGAGCTAGATACGCCCTGGCTGCTAAAAATTGTCTTAGCTTGGTACTGACATAACAATCTCTAAAGTAAAACATGTGATGGATACATTTGATCAGATTAGTTTTAAACGTTTAGAAGGTGTCATGCCCCTACCTGCATCTCCTACTGAAAAACCTGCGAAAGGTCCGAGAAAATAATGATGGAATTTAGATCCCCAGAGCAAGAAGCAAAATGGCCGGAGAATTTTTAAGGGTGCTCATTTGTTTAGCGAAATTAATCGCATGATTAGCCACATTGATATATTTGGTTGCTCTTTTTTCCAACATGGTAATGCTCAAAGAACAAAGGCAAGGGGTGTAGAGTAGCTATACTTTTCAGTGCAATATTTGTGGATTTAGAAGAACTCTACAATCAGAAAAACCCTGAAAAACGACAGAAGAATATGGGAATAAATACAGCGTGGGTCAGCAGCATGCAGCGAATGGACAAAGCTTTAAAACAAAATGAAAGACACTACCCCTCAGCATAGGAAGGCCATGCATATTAAAGGAAGCTCTTAATAGGTAACAAAATAAATTATCTTCTGTGATCTATATGTTGCCTGGGAAATAATGCAAGCCACTGCTAAAAAAGAAGCTGAACTTGCTCTTGCAGAAGGAGAAAAAGATGCAGATGGGATTCCTCTTATCACTGTAAGTAGCGGCGGTGCATGGTGCAAAGCGTTCCTTTAAAACAAATTACAACGCTTTTTTCCGGTGTGGTCAGCATTATACAAAAAATTGTTATGTTTTCACACTTTTATATGAGTGTCATAATTGGCATGTGTTTTAATAAATTTTGTTTGTATACATGATTATATGAATCATTTTTAGACTTGCATCACGGGAAAAGAACGGATAAAGTAATTTTTCCAAGTGTAAGGAACTTTTACTGATGTGAATGGCACACGCACAAACAAAGAATGAGGTTCTCAATGAACATTTGTGTTTCAAAAATTGGAATAAATCTTCCACAGCAATGGGGGCTGATATAGTCTAAGGCTTTAAAAAATTTGTTTCTATGAACAATTTGGAATATCATAAACTTATAGGTAAGGCATTCAAGAGGTATGTACTTAAATTTTTTTCATATAAGGTGTTCTCATTTCACTTTTTACACTAACATTTTTAATTTGAACCACAATATTTTATTTTCTCCTCGTGTATTTCAAACATTGCTTATTCATGTGTAGTGTGTCCATCGATGCATTTAACTTGAGTGAATAACTATCTTCTCATGTTAAAAAAAAACTGTTATATTACTAGATGGCTTACAAAACCACCTAGACAAATGTACTTAAATATATTCCCCCAGCCACCTATGGACAAAACTACTGATTACAAAATTTCTGTTTGGTCGATGTTTTTTATATCCACGTAACATGAAACAAGATCTGATTATGTAGAGATATAACATTCTCACAAAAACATATTTAAGAAAAAAAAAGTAGCATCTCTGTTCACCAAAGTGCATATCACATTTCACAGATAAATTAAAACATATATTTGCCAATTTTTTCAAAACAAATTTGGTTTTATAAAAAAAAAAAAATATTTCAAATAGATGTTTTGTAATTTATTTATACTACAATTTTGTAATAGAATTTATTGTTCTCACATAGTTGAGATATGATCAAATTGGAAAAATTTTGCTTCTGTAAAAGTAACTTCAAAGTCATTGGTATGAGTAAATGGTGTTGCCATTTTGTTTTTTGCGTAGATACTAATTTTTAATCAAAATGGTTAAAACAAATTTCTAGTAAATCGATGGGTACTTTTTTTTTACCCTTTTTTTTTTTTTTTCCCTTCAAGTAAAAATACCCTTAATTTTAGTGTGCTCGTGTTTGCGGTCAGTGATGAAATCGCAAATGCACCCATGGCCCCGTCCGTTAAATAAGCGTGGGGTAACACAACCACTGGTCAAAAAGAACGATGCCACTTGTTGTACTGACAGATGAAGGTCACAACTCACCACACCAGTGCGTGCATCTAATAATGCTGAACTCTGTTTTAATTTTATTCAACCAGTCTTGACACTTTTTGAAACCCTGTTGTATTTAGAAACTTTTACAATGTACTTTCTGTCAGTCCTGCGAGATGGAAACTTTACAAAATACTGCTAATATCTCTCTTCACTCTATACGAAAACTATTATAGAGTGCAAGAATAGACGCTGTTGTTCCTCTGACGAAATAATCACAGAGGTGTTCTAGACTCTTTGATTAGGATTGAGGAGGAGCTTAACATGCTTTCCGGAGATCCAAGCATATGTATCGGGTCTATTTGAGTGGATGCAACCGTTTGAATTCATCCTTTTCACTATAATATGGCATTAAGTCTTGCAGTGCATTGATGATAGGAACAGAGTCCTTAAAAGTTCTAAGCTAACAATGGAAGAGAGAACACAAAATGTGATGAGCCTAGTGGAGGAGATTCAATTATTGAAGAATCCTGGCAAGTTTGCTAACACAATCAAGAGAAACTGCTTTGAACTTTGGAATAAAACCAGAGTTAAATGTCTCAATAATTCGTAAGAAAAGAAAATTCCAGAATGAGAGAAGAGATGTTTACTACAAGTTTGACTCTCCAGAAACTAGATTCAAAGTGCAGGTGTTAATTCCTATATTAGATCTGTTTTTGCTCTGAATTACGTAACTGGCTGATAGAATGGCAGAATTGACATTTTTATTATCGCCCCTTTTGAACCCAAAAGATGATGTGGACACCTAAGCTATAGCCACTCATGCCGAAGATTTGAAGGCTTCATATACTCAGGGACCTTCAATAAGAAGATCTTGTAGAATAAAATAGGCTCTTTTACAAAATAAGACAGAATCGAACTTGTTGTTAGTGAAAATGTGAGATATGCCATTGAAACTGCTCAATTGTTTGTTTCAAAAGGTCTAGAAAATGTTTATTCACAAATTTGCATCTATTTAAGACTCCTAAAAGTTTTACTGTGTCAGTAGCATCGGGAGAGCGCGCTTTCAGTAAGTTGTATTTGATTAAAAAACGTTTGCGTTCAGCCACCGATGAGGATAGACTAAACCATTTGCTAAGTTTGAGCATTGAACATGATCTTGTTAAGGAAATAAGTTTTGAGGAATTATTGATGAATTCGCTGCAATGAAAGCTCAAAAAATTGTTCTTAAATGATATTAGATGGTTAACGTATTTCAATGAAATTACTAATGTTAGCTTAACCATTTTGAAGCAAACTTTTATTTAAGGTACACAGCTTAAGGTTATATTGATAAAAAATAAATCAATTACGTTTTAAAAATTCGCCGCTGTGTTTCACTTGTACCCGTTAGAGTTATATGTAAAAACTATGTACTAACTATGCTAATATGTTAGGAATAGTAGGGTTAATTTAAGAGGAGGTGCACCCCACATTTACATGGAGAAAGAGTGTAAAACCATTTATCAAACACCACCAAGTGAGATTCAAACCCCGAACTCATCATTGTCAGTTAGTCCACTGTAAGAGTGACGCCTTAGACATTGATAAGAAGAAGATAAGCAAGTTAATGTTTATTATTTATGTAAAAGGGGGCCCCAAAAAATTACGTTGCCCCGGGCCCCTGAGCTCTATGGGTGGCCCTGCCCTCCACTTTCTTCCACTTGGGTATCAATTGAGGGTCAGTTGATTTTAATAGCAAAAAAAAAATTACGGAAAGATGTTTACCGGCCTTGAAAACACACCAATTATAACATTCTTGAAAATTAAATGGTAAATAACAATTCTCAAATTTTGGATAGTATATAGGTATCTATTTAGGGTCAGCCGATAAGAATTTGCGAAAAATATATACATATGGGTTGTGTTTAGCAGTATTATAAACCCAAAGGGAATTTAATTTCAGTGCGACGAAAAAACGTGATTTTTTGCCTACAAAATAAGCATGGGGGAATTTTTGGGCCACAGATTCGGCACCCTTTTCAAATTTTCCAGGTTTAGGTTTTCCAAGTTACTCCCGGGTTCCCAGGAAAGTCCATGGTCGAATTTCAAACCTTTAAACTCACGAGGAAGTACGTAAAAAATCTCTGGAAGGAAAAACAGACAGACACGGCATGGATTTTGTATATATAATTTTTTGGTAAATAATGAAAACGTACCATAGTAACAATGAATTTTTTTTTCCTCACTTACGAGCATTGTAACCGAAGTAACTATTTAAATAAATAGTGCTTTACATTTTGTCTGATAAAAAATGTATTGATATTAATTATGTTTTTTGTTATTCAAATCCCTCAAATAATATAACTTAATAAACATTTATATGAAAAATAATAGGCAATTGAAACTTCATGTAGCGAATGATCTTTGGGCTGCCAATAAGAGAAAAATATTGTATTTATGGTCGTAATAAAAAAAATTGGGAAAAACTGCCCTCCTAGATACTGTATACCCTTAAAAACCTATTGTAACATTCATTAGTTCTGTCAAGTGTTTTTTGGTACATTTTATACAGTTAACAAAAAGGCTTCTTTGAAATAAAACTAGCCTGAAATTATTCTATTAAGGGCTTCCTCGTTTTGTGTAGCGCTTTTAGTTAGTTCCTATTTTCGCCACAATTTGTCAACATTGCTACAGAAATAATTAGGATGCACACACTTTTTAATTAGTTCTAGTCTACAGACAAGGTATACAATGAACTCACAGCTCATTAGAAGAGCATAAGTCCTTCAACACGGGTATCACTAGGTGCCATCAAGGGACTTTTTTGTTAAAACAAATAGCTAATTTTAAACATGAATTCACTAGGGAGAGGACACAAATATCCATCTCGATTCAATTGGAAGGCGTCAACAAAGCTAGGTACAGGTAACAGCCCCACTTTCTATAATCTTCCCTCACAAAGAGCTTACACAGACTGCGCATTACGATTACCATGGTCCCTTTATGATGAATATGTTAAAAGTGAGTCGTTTAATATTTTATAACTGCACATTTGGAACGACTTTTATTACTAAACATTGACATAGCGAACCTCAATGTTGATGGACTCAACCTGACTCAAGTAGCGCAGGAAACTTCCGTAAGGCTGAGGATCTGCTATAAGCCTTGTCTGTCTTCGTCAAACTAATTTTTGTGTGTGTTTTGATTCAAATTACAGCGATTTTTACTATCACCGCGTATTACTAACCATCCTAGGTTATACGCCTATTTATCAAATAAACAAATGTGTTATGGATAAAAAGGTTTAATTTAGGGGATGTGCACACACATTTGCAAGGAGAAGAGTGGAAACCCCTTTAGGGAAAACCACCCTCAGTGTTCCAACCGGGATCAAACCCACGATCTCCCATCTTTAGCAGTCTAGTATATTGCGATAGTAGCACCTTAGACTATGCAGCCACTGAAGCGAGATTAAAAAGACAAAAATAAAAAGTCAAGATTTTTCTTAAAATAAACATGTATGTTTCGGAAGACATTCTGATGGAGTGATTGTTTAAATATTGAAAAATGATATTTGGACAAGAATATGAGCTTTGTTCGTACGGCTCATCGTGTAAACCATCAATCAACTAAGCTATCTAGTATCTCATCCTAGTCAGCGAGCTATTTTACTATTTTCTTAGTATTGAAAAACATTTACCAGTGGTTGGACGTTCTAGGACATCATTCTCACAAATATATATAAAATATTGTAAATATTGTAAAATATTGTAGCTTTATACCTGTTTCCGGGGTAAACGAACTCGCCTTCTTACCTCCGGTAGTTTTTTCGGTTGTCTGATGTGTAGGCCTCAAACCTCAACGACTCCAGGCACGAGTGGCCTAGCGCCATTCACGCGAAAATGACTATTCACCAAGATCAGGCTCGTATTCCTCCTGATGTCGTCCAAAGCTGGTGAACCGACAAACCATTCGAGATTATCGCCTGGTTCCATCGACTAGCGAGCAGAGAGTACACTAAATTTGTGATAAAATAGCGATACCGTGTTCATGATCCTCTGCAGTAAATCCATCTTGTGAGGTTCTAGGCTAAATAAATGAGGGATGTACCAGGATTATCAGGATTACCCACACGACCGTTTGCCCAAGGCATCAAAACGTGGGAACTCAGAGAAATATGTGGCACCTTAAATTTATGGACGAAACCCCAAGTAACAGTCAGTATTGAACAGTTCAGAAATAAGCAAATCAAACTTCTCGTCCGATTTCAAAAGTATTTGTATAGGTAGATATTGAAAAACGGCCTCGCAGTTTTTTTTGACCAAAGATTGTTAGCATAGGGCTTATTATCCATTGGGGAAAGCTTATCGATTTTCCCTTCTAGTTTTTATAGCCTTTTTCCCATTGTTCCCCCAATAGCCTTAAAGGGCTAAATTTTCCGTGTTTTGGGGTCAGTGATATCTTCTGGGGGGAAAGTGTTTTGCCACCACGAGGGTCGTGACCTTTTTTTAGAAAAGGGGAAACCCATAAAGGGGCCCTCGAAGACGTCAAAATGGCTTTTGCCTTTTGTGAAAAAGACCCAATCCGCCCGCCTCCAGTTTTCAGAAAAAAGGGAAAGGGAGAAAGGAAACGTATGAAGCTGCCACTTTAAATTTCATCTAAAGAAAAAAACAGACATTCAAATTTTAAACTTAGTTCATGGGTTTAGCACCACGTTTCCCCAAAATTTAAAGGGGAAAGGGATGGGAAAATTAAGGAATATAAAAATGCCAAAAAAAATCCGGGAAATGTCAGGGGGAATTTTTTTAACGGGTCAGGGGAAAAAGGTTTTTAAAAAAATATCTTTGGGTTTTATAAATGTCTTAAAATTTAAAAACTATTCTAATACTGTTCATATAAAAGTTTAAAGATATATTTTTTAGGGGTAAATTCCCTAACAAATTTAATATTAAATTAAATTTTTTTCCTTTTTAAAACTCTCCCATGTGTAATTTTTAAATTTGGAAAATTTTTAATTTTTGATTCATAGAAAAGTCAGAGAATTTTTTTTCCCCCAATTTTTTGGTCAACGTGTAAACAATATTGTTTGACCAAACTTTTTATTTTTAGGCTTTTAAACCCCCATTTGACAAGACTTTGTTTTTTTTTTTATTAAATTTTTAGGGGGCCCCAGGGGGGCCCGCCACACCAATAAATTTTTTCCCAAATTTTTTTTCATTTTTAAAAAAAAATTTTTTTTTTTATTAAAAAAAATTTTGGAAAAAAAAAACCCAAGAAAATAAATGGAACACCATATCCCACACGCAGTAAAGATTGGATTTACTATACATTTTTCAATTTAAGAATTTTCCATTCCTTGCTCCCAAAAGTCACTATGACTGTACCAGGCCTTGTGACTGAATATAGAAGTTGAACAGGCAATCCGTGACAAGGACCTCTCAAAGAAACCACATCCAGTGTGAGATCTCTCTCAAGGTAAATCCCTCCACCATTTCGGTGGCCGTGTACACTAGTGAATAGGGCCAGCGAATAGGGTCAGTCTGAGCCAAGAAGTAAGATAGCGTGAAAATGATTAATTAAAATGAATAAGTAGCTTATTTATTTAAAAACTCCGTTTTAATGATTAAACCGCAAGAAAAACTCAATATTAAACTGTTAGGAACAAATCAACCAAATGAGTTTACATGTATGCAGGGGGGATGGCAAGATAAAAAATAAATTTATTTCTAATGCTTGGTTTGATAAACAATTATGGTAAGCTGTGAGTGAAGAAAGCAGAGCTTATTTTGTTTTTATTGTTTTTTTATTTGGGTGGTGAGGGGTGTGGACAATGGTAGGCCATAAGGATCTTCAATTTTTAAGCGAAAGAATTAAAAACACGAGGAATTTTCAATTATTTGGAAAAATGAAATAAGTTTAAAACATTTGAAAAAAGTAAATAATGCATCACAGTCCAAAACACACTGACCAGTGTCAAAAAAGGCATATTATGTTAGGCAGGATTAATAAAATATTTAAAATACTGTGGTACTTATGAACTGGCACCAGGCGCGCCCAACTGTTTACAAATAATGTCATCACTCATCACGTGGTAAAGGTTTAATTCAAAACCTTATATTTTATTATTTTTTGTTTGTAGATTTTTTTTAGTGATTTGTAATTTAGGTATTTTTAAAACTTTTGAAAACGAAAATGAATTTAATTTAATATGTTAATACGTGGTGAGAAAAAATCATTACTGTGAAGCTTCGACCTGCCCTCACCCAAAAATAAAGATTTACGCTCCACCATGAGTGTTTTACTAGTATGTTTTAAAACTTATGTTTTACTATAGTGAGTATAATTGGGAAGGTTAGTTTATAAAAGTGCATCAGCTTTTGTATGAGAGAGGTGAAATCCTCAGTTTTAAATTGCATCCAAAGGCAATAGACTCGATGGGATTCGAACCCCCAAAATCCCCATTGTCATAATATCACACAAGACTAGATTGAAAAACCTGGTCCTCGTGCCCACCAGTGTTTGCTATTTGACATTACCTAAGCATATACGATTTTAAGAAGATTTTTCTTTGGTTTTCTATTCGCTTTTGAACAATGACAGTCACAAGTCTGCTTTCTAGTGATGGCCCAATTTGACCACTTTTGAGCTAGACTGTACCGTATTTGGGTTTAAAAACAGGGTCAGGGAGCACTATGAAAATAATATCCTCCATTTTTTTTTGTTTTTCGTGTTTGATTTGAATGGTCTAAAGTTCATTTTTGGGCTTTTATTTGATCTTCAGCAACGGCAGACTTACATAAAAATAAGCTCCTATCTACGAGTATGATTTTACTTTTTTTTTTTCCGCGATAAATACGTATCAAGGGTCTGTCAAAAATTCAACTTTCCATTACTAAAAATGTTTATTTCAGAAGAAGATAAGTAATGCATTTCTTAAAAGTGGGTTCTGAAAATAAAACTAGAACTTTTTTTAAACAGTTCACACTGCGCACTAAAGGCAAAATGCAACAATTTTGGAATAATTTAAATTTTTTCATAAACATTAAGAACATTGGTCAAGTTGTTAATGCGCTAAAGTATTTCCGCAATGTGGGATTGTTGACAAAGGCGTCAGTTTCATCTGATTTGTCTAAAAGGTTTCCCACTTTATGGCCTATATGCAAATAAGAATACACTTCCCTAATTTCTACATTTCTCGGCCTAAATTATTAAAATAAATATGCGGATAGCCCGAAACGTTCAAATCATATTAAAAACCAATTTTTAAAATTAAAATCTTGTCCCAAACTAAACAAATTAATACAAGTCAAATTCTTGTTCTTGTAATTTTACATTAAAGTTGAGACCTCTTAATAAAAATTATTGATTACCCCTTTTCTAATTAGGCGTAATATTTTCTTTGATGTATTCATAAGCTAATGATGTGTTATTCAGCTTTTCTTTAAAAATAGGTCAAAGAATTATAATTCTTAAAACTTTTGTCAATGTTGGCTTCTTTACATTTATAATCCTTTTCAGTAGTTCTAAAAAGAGATACCAAAGGGGACTCTCAGTGTCACGATGGTCACTTTAGGGTTCGTTAAAATAAGGGAGAATATATAATTAAGCTTAAAATTATTAGTATAACACAAACCCCCTTTTTTTGTTTTAGTAAATTTATGTTAGTTGTATCTAAGGTAACCAATGTCCTCTGTTAAGGGTTTCCCTTTAAAACTCATAACTATCGGATATGAGGAAACTTTCTACGAGAATGCCGTGGAAGGTCTAACAAAGGATCCAATTCTGGTAGAAGGGTTTAAACCTTATTTTTTTTGGCTGCTCCCAACTAATGAAAGACTAAGAGCAACAAAACAATAGTTTTTACTTGTTCTTTTTGGTCGTGAAACCTTGTCTCTCATTTACAAGGACAAAAATAAATGTAGGCTGTTCGAAAACAAGGGTATATGAAGATATTTGGTCCAAAAAGAGTAAAGATAATGGGGGGTTAGAAGAAGTAACATATTTATGGGATAAATACCCCGTACTCATCATATGCATTGTTAGGATAGTCAAATCTCGCAGATTACGGTAGGAAGAAAATACAGCATGAATGGGAGAATCTAGAACCTTGTTCAGGGTTGACTGGCAAACCCCAAAGGATGGAGATCATTGGGGAAAACCTAAATGGGAGGATAACAGGACTGAGGGAGATAGGGGGTATGATGTGAACTGGATATAGCTAGCTAAGATAGAGATAGGGTAAAAGAAAGGTGGATTGTATAGAACTAGCTCAAAACAGTAAAGGGTGTAATAAGGTGGGCTGGACAGAACTAGCTCAAATAGGACATGTGGCATATTTTGTAAATGCTGAGATTAACTTTCGATTTACTAATGCTAAAAAGTAAGTTTGTATCTTTTAAAAGTATCAATTTAGTACGATCTTTAGTTTTAAATAAAGGTGGCCTTGTGAATAACTTCTAGTTTATTGATCATACATTAGGTCAGGGGTCGGCAACCATTTAAGCATGAGAAGCTTTTTCGAAAATGAGTTTTAATCAGGGGGTGCCAAGAATAAATGTTGATTTTTATTTTTTTGAATTTTAAACCCTGTATTTATATATTATAGGGCAAGTTGGAAATATATTTTTAATGTAATAAACAAAACACAAAATGTATTATTTTTCTTTTCTTTAAATTTAAATATGTAGCCTCAATTTTTGAGGCATGTTACAAAGTGAGTTTATTATTAAAAACTTATTTATAAAGAAAATAATGAAATAAAAAACAATTGAAATGATTACAAACATCAAAACTCTGCAAATTGCGAACTATATTTAAATTCTTCAATCTTTGACGTGAAATTTGGCACTCCTTATTGTCACCCAACTTGATGTAGTCAGGAATAAAGCTGGAGATCATTGTACGTAAGCAGTAATCAAGATGAAAATAATTTAAAATTTTAATTTTTTTTTGACTCGAGATGCTTCAGGGTCGAGAACACCGATTCACCATGTTGCCGACCCCGCATTAGGTCATCAAAGGGGGTCGGGGACTGTGTAGGGCGGTGTAACGTGTGTGACGTGGCTAGCATCACGTCACCATTGGTTGTTTGGTAAAAAACTGGATATTAGTAACTAATCTAGCAAGTGTGATAAGAGAAGATGGATGGCATTTTAAGATAAATTGTCACTCACGTTAAATTCGTGAAAAGATCGATTTAGAAATTATGAGTAATCTTTACGTTTTATATGAAAAACCCAACCCAAAAAAGTGGAATTATATTCATCATGAGTTTGTCCCTTTGGCCACAAATCCAAAACGGTTTGATGGATTTATCTCAAACTTGATATTTAGATTTAATAGGTCTATCTTTACAACACGTATATATATAATATATATATATATATATATATAAATAATATACCTCAGTTGAAGTGTAAATATTATATATAAAATATTATATATATATAATATATTTTATATATATATATAATATATTATATATATATTTTATATATTATATTCTTACCCTTCAACTGAGGGTAGTAATTTTGTTTTGAAAGTGAACGAACGTTAAATAATTAAATAAAATAGCGACACAAAAAAAATGTTTTACCCCCATATACTCACGTCTACTAATGTTCATTCATGTTTTTTATATCTGTGAGTTCGGAATCTTTTTAATTGGTGGTAGCTTATACATAGCTACTCGGGTCACGGCCATGACTATCCAGGTGGCAAGCTTCAGGTCACTAAAAAACCATTAGGATGTAACATGCTTTTCAGTTATGAGTTTTAGTTATTTACCCCTTAAACAAAATTACCACTTTAAAACCAATCCATTCCAAATAGTTTAAAACAGTGTTTATTCAAAATTATTTTTTTTGTC
>JBCFYV010003670.1:0-25810 GCA_039000515.1 Timema cristinae
TTATCTATCTGTTCTTAGGGCTACAACATCACTAATCTACCATAACCAGAAATTTTTTTCATGATTTTTTGACTTTTTAACGAAATTCTTCAAAAAACCTTTTAAAAAGGAACCCATTTCATAATATACATGATTTTTTATTACCCCTCCTTAAGATCAGTTTTTTGTTCTTCATGGCGGGCGGAATTTCATATTAACAAGGCGTTAAGGGGTAAATATACTATTTCTTTTTTTTGGGTTTATTTCCTTCATATTTTTTTCCCTAATTAATTTTTTGCATAATAAAAATTTTCATGCTAATATTTCACACTTTTTTGGGCCCCCCATAATTTTTTTAAATTTTTTATTCTAAAAGCCTGTGAGGCGTCGGGGGTCACCCCAAAAAACCGTCGCAACTTTGAGCTAATAAAATCCCAAAGCTTGGAAAGGAAAAAAAAGGAAAAAGGGGGCATTCAAATCAGATAACCCTATTAAATATTCTAATATACACTTAAATTTTTTATATTTTATTTCTCCAATCAAAAAAACATCCAAAAAAAATTAGAAAAAAAAAAATTTTTATCAATTTCCCATTTTCTTACTCATCAATTTGATTTAAAACTATTATTTTTTAAAATTTATTTTTTTTAATATGTTATATGTTTTTTTTTTTTTATGTAAGATATTTCCTTACCTTTTATAAGGGTCATAAAAATTTTTAATTTTAATTTTATCTTTAATCTAGCAAGAAAAATCTAAGTTTCCAAAACTCCCCCTTTTTTTGGTTAAACTAAAAATTGTTTAAAAACCCAAGGGTTTTTAAATTTTAACCCAAAAACCTTCCACTCTTTTCAAGTATAATTTTTTTAAAAAAAGGGAAACCTTTTTAAACTTTTTTAACTAGTTTAAACTTCATTACACTTTGGGGGTTTTTTATATTTATATTTTTATATTTAATTTCGATTTTATAGATAATTCGTAATCCTTTACATTACACCAGGGTTTTTCATAAATATTTTGTACTTCCCAAGGTATAGCCACCCCTCCGCCTAGCCCGATAAAAAAATGGCTTTCCCGGAAACTTACAAAAGGGTACCCACGAAGCATGGGGTTTTTAGTTGGGCGTAAGTGGGTCCCTGCAAGTACAAGAGGGGGGGTGCGGGGAAAAATTAGAAATTTAAT
Source organism: Timema cristinae (assembly GCA_039000515.1). Classification (NCBI taxonomy): domain Eukaryota; kingdom Metazoa; phylum Arthropoda; class Insecta; order Phasmatodea; family Timematidae; genus Timema; species Timema cristinae. The sequence goes on from JBCFYV010003670.1 coordinate 1,162, forward strand.
TTCCTCTACACGACATAGAAACCCAAAACAATTCCATTTTTAATAGCGACATAATTTATTAATTTAAAATTTTGGGTTTTCCTCGCAATCCATGTCGCTATCCTTTAAGAATAAAAATTTGTTAAAGGGGCCTTTTTTTGGGCCTCTTTTTCCCCTTTCCCAGTTTTTCCCGGGCCTCCCGCTTCAGGAAAACTTTGGTTTTTTTTTGGAAAAGACTTTTGGATATCGGAAACCTTGGGGGCGAAAGGCTTTGTTTTAAGGGCCCTTTGACGGCTTTTTTTTATATTTTTAAACGTCGGGGGTCTCGCCGGTCCTTTTTTCAAGGCACCCCGGTGGGGCCGCCTTTAAAGGCCCCAAACCTTAATTTTCCCACTTATCCCGGCAAACCGGGAGGCGAAAAAATGAGCGACTCAACAACGGGCCGGGACATAATTTATTTCCCCCCAAAAGGGCTCCTCGGTGGGGGGGTGGGGAGAAGCTTAAGTGGGCAGTTTTTTTCCCCCCCCAAATGAAAATAAAAGTTGAAAAACCCTTTGTTGGCGCGTTTTCAAAAACGGATGTCTCGAGCAAAAAGACCAAAAGGCAAAAAGGGCGGGGATGGCGTCTTAGCGGGGATTAACTGGGGCAAAGGCAAAGGGCCACAGTTGGGGGTTCTGGCTACAATTTTGGCTTTTTATGATGTTTGAAATTTCCGGAAGGCCCGGGCAAAATGCGTATTTCCCTTTCGTGCCTGGGCATAAAAAAACTTTTTTCCCACCTTCCCCTTTCGGACAGCCCCGGCCCCGGCAGAGTGGGACCCTTTCAAATTTAAAGCAGAACTTCGGAGACTTACAGGTTTTCGTAAACCTCCCCCTCCACAAACCGCACAGGTTCCCCCCCTTTCCCCCGGGATCGCGGGTTCGTATGCCAAAAATTTCCTGAAAAAAACCCGAAAACAGCGCCCAAAAAGGTTAGGGACATAAAGGCCGGACCCTAGCACGTGGAAACCTCTCGGACCTCCTTTGGAAGGGTAGGTGTGCAAAAGTTAGGATATACTGTCTTTTTTTTCCCTTTGTCCTTTTCTTTTTGGGTGACAATGCGGTACCTTCTGTTACGTGCTGGGGGGAAAGCTAATCAAAAGATATCCCAATGCAAAAAGGGCAGTTCGGGGGGTCATAGCAAGTGACCAAAACTTCCCTTGAAAAACATTGAGGAACCTGTGAGGCCCCAAACCTTTAAAACTGGTTTTAATTGAGCGTATTGCTCAACGGTATTTCAAAGACCGCCTCGACTCTGGGGTCACAAAAATGGTCTGAATAAATAATTGCCATCACGCATTTTTCCCTTAAATTGAGATTTTTCCGATTTCGCTTCTACATTTATAAATCTTTCGGGGATAAATGGGCTAACCCTTTTTCAGGTCTTCTTTGTCTTCTACTCGAGACATTAAAAAGGAAGGGGGGCTGGGGCCCCACCACTTCCGGTTTTTTTCCTAATAAAAGGCTGGACGGCCTTCCCCGGTTCCCGCCCCTTTCTTATTACCCCCCTTTTAGGGGGACCGGGCAGGGGGGGGGATTTTTGGCCAGAGAATTTGGCATTACGGTCCCAAAGGGCGACAATGTTGTTGGCCTTTTACGTGAGTGGGGAAAACCCTTTTTACACAGTAACCCCGGAAACTAACCCCAGGGTGACCCAATTTTGGTTTTAACCACTTTGGGGGCCCCCTTTTAAAAACTGTCCCACGAGAGGCCCAAAAATAACGCGCTGGGGCCATGAAAACCCTTTCGCAAAAGAGCATCGCCAAGAGAGAGGTTCGTCGCAGCAAGTGGGTGTGGGAAAAATGCCTTTTTTAAAAATTCCGGGCCCCTTCTGAACGCAACCGATTTTTTTCCCCCAAAGTAGGGTACCGGGTTATTTAAACCCCAAAAGGGCCCTTCTAAAAAGGGTATTGAAAAACCGGGGGCACTTTCATTCGGGAGCTAAAAAGGCATTTTTGGTATCCAATAATAAACCGAGGAGAGCTGTTTTTCCTCGATGGTCGTAAACGGGGGGGCCAAAAAGTCTCGTAAAAGGACTGAACGGCAGTTAAAGGGGAAAAAAGAAGGTAAGGAGGGGATAAAAGTGAGGGGGGAAAGAGTGAAAAAAAGGGGGATTTTAAAGTAAAGGGGAAGAAAGAAAAATGGTGTTTAAAAGGAAAGATAAGGAAGGTTTGGGCCCGCCCGGGGAACGTCCTGCACAATAGCCCCCCTTTTTAAATTCGCCTCTCACGACAAAAGGGGGGTTATTTGCGGGACTATTCAAAAGGGCCCCTTTCCGAAAGGGGGGTTAAATAAAAATCCCCAAAACAAAAATTTATGGAAATGAAATTGGTAATTTTTGTGTCTGTCTGTTGTTTCCCAATCACGACCAAACCACTGTTTTTTTCAAATTTTGTACTGAAATCTAACATGGGTGAAAAGGTAGCTCGGACGTCGGGTTAAAAACACATAAGCTATTTTTTTTTCTATTAAAAAATTCAAAAAAATTTCATATTTTTTTTAAAAAATCTTTTCTTAAAGAGATTTTTTTATCGTTGGTTTCCCTAAAAAATGTAGAATTTTTTTTTTTCTCTTTAATAAAAATACAAATTCTAAGAATACCTATAAAAACAAAATTTTAAATCAAAAATAAAAAGGGAAAACTATATTTTTGTGTTGGCGGCTTTGCATTAACATTAGTGGACAATCGTGTTTCTTTAACAAATAAAAACTACACGTAGGTATATGTATTTTAATGGTAAAAGGAAAAACAAAATATTTTTTTTTCTTTTTTTTCCAAAAAACTTAATAATTTTTTTAAATTTTTTAATTTGTTATAAAAAATTTTATTAAATTTTTTCAGATATTTTTTTTGGGCTGAAAATTTAATGCTTAGTTTTTTATTTTGGGAAAAAACAATTTTTCTAATAGTTTTTAAAATTTTATCATGTTAAGCTAATTTTTTCCCATGGTAGGGTTTAATTTTGATTTTAAGTTGAAAAATTTTAAATTTTCTGGCGAAATATTAAAAATATTTTGGTTTCAAAAGAAATCCCTAAACATAATTATTGCACCATATATTTGTTTATAAATTTTTCATTGTATATTTTTTTTGTTACCAGATTTATAATTTTAAATAAAAAATGCTAAAAAACCCATTATCTGCGTTTGGGGTAATAAAAGAGGTCATTACCTTTTATTTGGTGCTACAAACTTGTTTATAAAAAAATCATAGACATCCAACAATTTCAAACACGCCGAGGAAAAAAAAAGTTAATCAACCTTTATTAATACAACTTTATTGAAAATTTAAAACTTTAAATTTTTTCTGTAAATGAGGGGCTGCCCGTAAAAATTTTTAAAATTTTTAAAATTTTTGGGAAAGATAAATTTGGGAAAGAGCTAGAGGGAGTAAAAATTTTGTCAGTAGCCGAAATTTTCACTATTTCCCCAAAAAGAATAATTTTTAAAAAGTTTGGGCTGACCTTTGGGTACCAACCCCAAAAACCAATTACCACGAAAAAATACAAGTGAGGATAAATTTTAGAGAAATGTAAAAATTGTAGTAGCAAAAGATTTAAAGGGGAAAAAATTCCAATTTGGAAAAGGGGACAATTTAGCTTCAAGTATCAGATTTATTGCTTCCCGCCACCCGGAAAAGTTTTTTAGAATAGCATCAATTAAATTTTATACAGGGTTCTGTTAAATTAAACTCCCAAAAAACAGCCAAAAAATTTCTTGACTTTTTAACATGGGGTGGATTAATATAATCTAAAACCCAAAACTTTCTGGAAAATACTTTCCCCTTCCCCGCACCCATGTATTTAAACGAGCAAAAAATTTTAAGTCAGGTAATGGGGGGGGGGGGGGGGGGGGAAACTTTTAAACATGAAAGTTTGTGGATCAGGTTTTTAAATGGTAAATAAATTTTTTGGGGGAGCCCCCTGTGGGTTTAAAAAAGTAGTCATTGAAATTTTTATATAATGGAAGTTTTTTCTTTTCATCCCCGAAAATATTAAACGCCATTTAACTAATATACTAAAGAAAAGGGGGGGGGGGGGGGGGGGGGGGGGGGAAACCGGGGGGGGTTTCAAAGATATCAAATAAGGGTATACAACCAAACATGTAAAAGGGGACTTAAAGGCTCATAAAAATAATGGGAAATTTGGGGAAAATTAATGAAACCAAGTTCCCCCATTTCTCACATGCAATGTAATTTAAAATTTGCGAAGAAAAGAAAAATAGTTTCTTCAAATTTAAAAAACAAAGATCCTGTTTGTTAAACCCTTAGTTGGCCCAAGTTAAAATATGTTTTAATTAAACCCGGGCTGTATAAGAGAATTAGGGGTTTTGACCGATTTTCATTCATTTTCTGGAAATTCGTCACAAATTCGTGTATTTCAGTCATACTGCAAAACACATCCCTCCCAAGGGTTTGCATTGGTGCGACCGGGTTTCCCGGGTTTTTTAGTGAGAAAGTTAAAGAGATTTCCCCCGGAAAAAAAATCAAACTCAAATTTTTTTTTATGAAAAAAGTTTTGAATGCCAAAAAAAAAAGTGGACGCAATTTCTGTTACAGCATGCTGTCGGAAAGGAATGACGCCCAAAAATAACCCGAAAAAGGGGGGTAGGGAGATTGTCTGTTGCTCAAAATTTTCCGCTTCAGTTAAAGCATTTTAAAAATATGAATAATTTTAAAGATTAAATTAAAACAATGTTGCAAAATGATATTTTACAATGAACCTAACGGGTTTCCCCCCACGATTTTAAGATGTTATGTTGCACATTTTTATTAAACTACTAACAAAGTGGAAATCTTTGCAAGGGCAAATCAAGCGCACTAAACATTTTCTTACCTAAGAGCTATGGGGGCTATACAGACAACTTTTTATAACAACATTGGAAGAAATTTTATCTGACATCATTACTGTAGCCTTAGTGAAAGGGAAGGAAATAATGATAAAGGTGAACCTAGCCCTTGGGAAATAAGTAAAAACAAATTAATTAAATTTATTGCTATTGGGGAACAAGAGAACAAGAGCAGCCGGATTATGTAAAAGGCAAGAAAGCATGACGAAGGTATTTTAAGTATTGCATATTATTCGACTTAAACTTAGAAGATAACGAAACTTCTCAGCAGACACATTTTGAATCAAAAAAAGCTTGGATTTTGAAAATTATTATTAGAATCAAAGAAATATTGGATCGCCAAACTGGTGACCGATGAATCAACAATTTATTCCTAGTTTAGTTGATGAAATAGTTTCAATTTCAAATTTTATTTCCCTTATGGTCTGCGGTTAAAGGTTCCCATTTTTGGATATGGGGACAAAACAGCAAGCAGTGCTCCCTGGAAATGAGTTCCATGACATACAAAACAGAACATTTTCTTCAAACGTTCTTCCATTAAGATTTGGGGGATTCGTCATGTACACATAAAAGCCAAGGATAGAAAGGGAATTAAATTGGGTGCTGCACCAAAATATACATGCAGTTTAAATGCTCAAATGTTTCTACCTGACCTTAAAAAATACAAAACAATGTTGCATTTCGCCCAATATGTGTTGCAGGGAATGAAGCAACTGGGGCACAGATGCAGTATTTTCAATGTTGCTGTCCATGTAGTTAGAGAGTGTCTGGTCCTTTAGAGGGGGGAAGGTTATGGAGAGAAACGGATATGAAAAAGATGTTCGAAATTTGCCAAAAACTTTCCAACGTCAGTAAAAGACAAAGTGTTTAAACAAATAGTACGCAAGACCCTTATGTGAAATTAATGTTAATAGCTTGTTCTAGAAATGAAAACAGTGTTTATGGCTCAACAATAAATTATGCAAATTCACTTATGGAGTCAGAAAAAATATAAAAAATAAGTTTAAAAAAAAGCCCGTCACATCATCACCCTGAAACCATTGCTTTTATAGAAAAGAATGAAGAGGAAAATTGGAGAGGTTAAGCAGATCCCAAACCCAAAAAAACTACCTCACACATCATATCTTTAAAATTTGAATGCGGAATGGCTTGAGGTTACTTATCCAATAAAGCAACGTCTCATCGATTGGAGTCTTAAAAATTGGAACCCCGGGGGTTTATTGAAAAAGCTGAAATTTTCAATAAACTTTATATTTTAAAATAATACTTGCGCATTTGATTTTAATGTTCAAGTAATGTGTACAGCATATTGCGACAGCACTGAGTTCAAAAAAAGCAATAAATAAGAATAGTTTTTCCAAAACTCCAACTTGTTTCTTAGTATTTTAAAACATGAGTTGACAGCAAGTACATATATAAATAAAGCTTAAATATTAAAGGAATTATTTCCAAGTTTAAAAGCTAAAAAACCAATCAATAGATTGTCCGTAGAATGCTCAGTAATAAAAAATGCTAAGAAAAATTATGACTTATTTTGAAGTTCAAATATGTACAACAGTTTGTAGTTCTGATGAGTGCCCTGACAAGATCAAAATAGCGAGAGATGCAAGTGTTGCTGTGCACTGCAAACGTGAAGAACTGTCAAATCTTGAGGATTACTACAAAAAAAAATATTTGAAGATGACTATACCACATGTAGAACTATTTTAGATGACAGGTCCTTACAAAAGATTATGAAATAGTGGATGGGCACAAAGATGCATTGAAGTCAGACACGTAACCAAACATTGTCTAATTACCATTTAATTTTTTGAGTTGATTGATTTTTCGGAAAGCTATACTAATGACTTGAAAATACTTCTATGTGAATACCTACAGCCCTAGTCATTAATAATAAGAATTTGTTTTGCGTGGTGGGGTTTTTGGCTATTTAGGAAGAGATCTTTACAGTCCCTCTAAAGTTGGACATTCCCTTTAAATTCTTCAGAAGGCATACTGGTGATTGGGAAATTTTTGACGACTTATTAGATAAAAGTCACCCAACTTAAGAATTCAGAGGTTCAGAGGCCAAAATTTAATTTACTTCACACATGAAAAAAATTTTTTTACATTACAATGAGGCCCTATCAGTGAACATGAATTTTAATGTGCAATGGCTTCAGACAAATTAATGTGAGATGTACTAGGCCTTAATGAAAGTACAATTAAACTAACAAACATTAAAACAAAAAATACGCTACAATGCCCTAACAACACAACGATTTATACTGTAAAAAAATTTTCACAACTTATAAAATTGGCTGAACGCTATCTGCAAGGAAACACCTTCTTTCCCTTTCTCCCAAGACAAACATATTGTCCTTCCCCCTCCACCCATCCATTCTTACCTTAATTGGCACAGGTTAATCTCACACTACTGTATTTTTTATAGATACATTCAAACGGAACAAAAATGGTTTCTAACAACTATTGTCTTCCATGAAAAACAATAAAAAGATATTATCCTAGAATATAATTACTAAGGGTCATCACGTCCCTCGTTCCTTTTTAGATATATATAATTTAAACGTACTCGTATGATGTAGACATTTAAAGTTTTGTTGAAAATAAGTTTCTGAGTGGGTAGAAAAATGTTATATATAAAGCTATGACAACTAACCATTTTTTAAAGAACAAAATCTCGAGATAAACTATAAGGATTTTTATATACTTATAAATGTATAGAAATAATACAAGGAATATCATAAAAAAATATGTTACACATTGTAATACATTTTGAAATTTCAATACAGTTACCTTAAGTTGTCATTCTACTAAATGATATGTTGAACCATTGATTAAACCTCGCAGCCTTAGTACTAATCTACTTATAAGTGTTAATTTTTTTCATAAAAAATACTAAAAATATGTTACATATTAGTTCTGAAGATCAGGACAATGTTTTATTGTATGAATGGTTCGCGTTGACTTGCACATAGAGCTTTGTGAACTATTAAAGCTTTTCTTAAATTATTATTATTATTATTGATTAGAGGCCCATCGACACATCGAGGTCATTAGGGCCTGAACTATATGAAAAACATAATAAAATCCCCATAGGGAAAAGAGATAAAACATTCACCATTTGAGACACTCCATAGGAGTGCTCAATATGCTCTTAGTTTAAATTAAGTGATACACTTGCTAAAAAAAAAACCACAAGTGTATCACTCCAATAAAAAGACAAAACAAACATATTAAAATATAACACGTTAAAGAGACAAAAATTTTTAAAATTAAATACGAAAAAAAGACAAAACAAATTTAAATTGTAATAAAACTGTTAAAAAATCTCAATATGAGAAAATACCAAAAAAAGAGCCACTTTAAAAAATGATCAAAGGGCTTAAAAAGATCCCCCGGGCGATAAAAAAGGGATTAAAAAAAATAACCCATCTCATATCGCGAAAAAAAAAACCAAGTCACCTTTAAAATCAAAGCCAGACGGATAGGGGCTATTTGCGACCTCCCCAAAATGTGACACCCTAAGGGAGCACAAAACCCCACACGGGGGGGACCCCCCTTCAAAAAAAAACTATGGTAATAAGTATGCCCGAAGCGGATTCCGTCACGAGACCCCCTCTTTTCTAGATTTTTGTATAAAGGACCCATCGCGACACCCGTCCCAGATCAACTGCCTTGTTCGAGCGGGGGTCGGACCCACTCCCGTGGGGTGCGAAAAACCCCACCCGAACAAACCCTTTGATCTAAAAACGGGACCCCCAACTCTCCCCGGGAGGCATAGTGCTGCCCCTTGGCTCCTGGCCCGCCATTTCATTTCCGGGAAAACCACGTGACCGGGAATCCAGAAAAAGGCAAAGGGGTGTTGTGAATAAATTTTTAAAAATTTTTCATGTATCATCTGCACGAGGGGTTTCCGGGAGTAGAGAGGGACAATGCCAACAGGCACTATGGAATCCTGCAGATGGGGACAGAACGGTACACTCGGTAAAAAAAACACAAGATTTAAAATGGCATAAATTCAGCTGTAAAAACAGGTTTTTCATTGGAAACCAATTTTAAAAATTTGGACCTTCCACAACAAAAGACATCCCACGGAGCCCAATTTAGCCCCAAGTATAGATGCCTCAAATCCGTGAAAGCGAGTGGAAGGAGCTCTTTAAAAGGTCCTCTCAAATACAAAGTTGGGTTTTGGCGTTTAGGGAATTTGGCATTGAGGTAGGGTATTTTCAGGGAAAACACGCCCTTTTGGGGATTTGGGGATAGCCTTTGCAAAATATCCCAATGTGTCGAAAAAACCATGCATCCCGATCCCAAACCCGGGCCTTGTACACCCATTTGATTTCATACAAAACACGGGTTAAGGGGGTGAAAACAGGACATAGGCAACATGCTGCCCCATTCAATGAAGTTTCGACACGTAAGATGCCAAAGAAGGACCGCCCGGGAAAAAAAACGCCACCGGCGTCGGCACAGATACTGACGATGGGCGTACGAAAGGCACCCGTAGCCAGTCGAATGCCAGCATGTTGGGGCACATCTAGCATCTTTAACGCCCAGGGTTTTGCTGAGCCCTAAACAAAACTCCCGAAATAGTTTAAAATTTACCGGGCCCTATAAGGGCCCTCAAGGTTTCCCTATCACACCCCAAAACGACCATCACACTTTAACAATTTAAAAACTTTAAACACCCCCGCTTTTAGGTCTTTGTTGGGGGGTCCAAGTTATTTAAAAACAAATAAAGCCCAGGAACCTAAAGCTCTCCGAACTGGTAAAACAACTGGTTTTAAAATATTGGGGACTTTCTGTATTCCGCGTTATCTGTGGGAATGGACTACCTCGTCTTTGGCCCCAGAAAGCGAAGCCACATGCGATTCCCCCTAACCAAAATTGTTGACAGCTAATTTTTTTTTGCGTTCACTCTGGGAGATCGTGAACTGCAATAAATTTCGTACTCCACGAAAAAACATGAACGGAAGTACGCGCACGTTGTCCCGATGCTATTTTTCGCTATAGCGAAAAAACTACAGCTTAAAATACACCCTGAGGCAACCCCCCTTTTTGAAAAAAATTTATCGGGTAAGGGTTTTTTAACCTTACCCAAATGTCTATCAGACAAAAATTAGATAAAAAATAGGAGGGTTCCCCCCAAAACCCCCCTTAAAACAGGGTTTTTAAAAGCCGTACGCCAGGGGGTACGAAGCCTTCTCCCCAAACAAAGAAAAACACCCAAAAAGTGCTGTTTTGGGGGAAACGTCACGAGCTGCTGTCTCAAGGCGAACAAGGTGATCCACCGTGGGTCGGTTTCGGGGAAAGCCACATTGCATATTGGATAGTAGATTGCGGATTCTAGATACCATATAAATCTTTATTGATCATTTTCTCTAATATTTTTGCATACACAACTAGTTAAGGCTATCGGTCTATAACTAGTTGGCTCTAATTTATCCTTGCCACTTTTATATATTGGGATAACGGTTTGCTTGCCTCCACAGTGTTGGGAATTGACGAGATTCCCAAACACAATTGTAGAGGTCTAAGAGAACGCCGTCCAGCAGGGGACAGTTGGCGCACCATTTCGTAATGGATATCATCCGGTCCAGAAGCTGTATTGCCCGCCTGGACAGGGCATAAGTAAGTTCCTCTTTAGTAAAAGGTAGTTATAATCCTCCCCCGACTTTGGCCAAAATCAATAGTAAGGCGCTCGATGCTGCGCTTATGCACCACGAACTCGTTAGATTAGCTCGCAGTGCTAGAAATATTGGCGAACATCGAGCCCAATACATTGGCGACCTCCATAGGGAGGAGACAAGTGAACCGTTTAGACATGAGTGCGGGTATATTGTTATTGGAATTTTTGCTATTACGTAATTTACGGATATTATCCCAAACCTTAGTTGTGGGGTGGATATTGTAAGGGTGATCCAAGTTGGTTCTACCACATATGGCCCTGTTAATTGTTCCGACGTTCTTGCAAGCTCAAGTTCTGGGTTAACACCATACTTTCTTGCTCCGGTTTTGAATAGTACTTTTAAGTGCTAAAATTGCTAAATACGCCTTAAATTGTGTTTTATATCTTGTTTATTAGTGGTTAAACTAGGTCTGGGAAAAAATTGAGCTTGATTCTGTCCTTCTGACGGAATAAATTGTGAAATAGTGAACTTAGGTTTTTTCTCTGCTCGCCCCCCCCATTCGAATCGCACTTAGGTCGTTAAAGTTTGTTGTGAAATTGGTTTTTTTTTGGTGTTTTAAGGGTTAAATTTTGTTTTTGGGGGGGCTTCTACCTCTAAAAAATAGTGAAATGGTTTTGGTTTTGATCGGGGTATTTGGGGTAAAAAGTCTTTTCAGGACTCTGGACGGGAAAATTTCTGTAAGTAGGTCAAATTGTCTAAATTGTAAATTGGGGACGAGTTAGGTTTGTATTAGGTATATTAAAATTTTTAGAATTCTCTGTATAGAGAAAAATTTAATAGTGTTAATTGGAATTTTTTGAAAAATTTAGTTTTCAAAGTACAAGATGTTTGGGGCTAATTTTTGAGGTTCCATTTTTTTTTGAATAAAAATAAATTTATTGCATAGTTAGGGGTTACGGGCTAATTAAAAGCTAATATGATTTTAGGAATTTTTTGAAAGTTTCAGTCGTTATTTGGAGTATTTTAAGAGTTATTTCAAAATTTAAAATTTTTTGACTGTAATTTTTTGGGGGCATTTCAGAACTTTTTAGTAACTGTTAGGTGATTGGGGTTTTAAAAGATCTTTTATTTAAGTTAAAGTTGCGATTGTTGCATAAAAGGTTTTATTAAAAATTAAAAATTTCAATTAAAATTACGGTTTTTAGGTTTTTTTGTTGATTGTTGGACAAAATTTTAACTTTTTTTCAGCCACCTCAAAAAAGGGTATTTTTTAATTTCTTTTTTGTTTGTTTTTGGGGGTTTTTCTTTTATCAAATAAAGCGTAGAATAAGGGCAGGAGTGTTTTAAGGTGGGAATTTTTAAAACATCATTAGGTATTTTGAGATTATTGATTTTTTGTTAGCTTTTGGACTTAGAAATTTTTTTGTGTTTTGATAGGGAATCCGAATATTGGTTTTCTGTTAGGAATTGGGGGGAAAGTTATTTTAAATTAAAGTTGCAGGTTTTTTGTGCATCTTTTTAAGTAGGATTTTTAAATTTGTTTAAAAAATTTCTGAATAGTTGTTTTTTGTCTGTTTCGGACTTTAACTTTTTCCTCTCTGTTTGTTTCAGGTTTATAGGGTAATAAAAAAAGGTTGTTATGAATTTTTTTTTTTCTGCTGTTTTCTTTTATTGCCTTTTTTCATGCCTTTGAGCAAGGGATTTTCTTAAAGGGTGAAAAGGGGGTTGGGACGCCGCCGTTCGGGACGCGGTTGGGGGGGGGCCTCCCCGGGGGCCCTGTTGGATAAGGGAATTTCCGCCGGACCTTCGGTCGGGGGATTTTCCGCCGGGGGACTGAGGTGGAAGGGCCGCTCTTGCAGGAAGAGGATGTCACGAAGATGGGGGGAAGTGTGCGAAGCGAGGGGGGAAGACGGGTGGAATTCGGCGGGTTAAAAGGGGACAGCGTGTGTCGGGGACCGGGAAGCGACGGCCCAAAGTGGGGGGCCAAGGGGGCGGAACCGGGGGGACAGGCAGAACCCGCATCCAACCTGGCGGAGGTCGGAGATGCCGGAGCCCCTCCCCCGGGGAGGGGGCCTTCTTAAAGGGGCCCCTCGGGGGAAGAGGGAGATGGGGAGGAAATGGGTTTTTGAGGGACTGGGGGGGGGGTTTGCTTGCTGTTTCCCAGAACTGTGGAGAGGAGTGAAAGCAGATGGAGGTACCGGGGGAGTTACCTGCGAAGGCTGCGGTAGGGGGGGCCCAAACGAGCCAACCCAGAGGACTCCTAACTGAAGGGAAACGGGAGGATATTGAAAACCCCAAAGCCATCCCCCCTCTTTCCGGGGGGATGGGGATCCAAGCAGACGAGTCAGCAACCAAGGAGAATTTGCTGAGCTCGGTCAACCCCCCGGGGTTCGGCATCAAGGTCCCAACGTGGGGGAAATTGGGAAAGGCGGGGTCTGGTGGAGACTAAGGAACAGCGTCCGGGGTTTGGCAGAGGAGCAGGAAAGGAAGGGGCGGGAGGGTCGAGAATCCCAAGGGGGTACCCGAAGGATGTATATGATGTGCCAGGCCCTGCGGAGGGGGAAGTTGGAAGCGTCCGGGCGCAGAACTTTGAGGGAAAGATACGAAGGAGGATTTTCGACAAGGTTTTGGGAACTTTTAAAGGGTGGGCCGTAAGGACACGCAGACAAAAGGGTCCTGGAGTGTGCGCCGGGGATCAAACAGGCTCAGGAGTGCCAAGGGAGTCAAAAACAGGGGAGTTTCTGCACTGAAGATAAAAACTCTTCCCCGGTGTAAAAGGGCCAGAGTTCGGCCAATCGCCATTCTGCAGGTCTCCGGGGGGGTCGCCCACGCGTGGGCGAAAAAATCCCAAGCAGCCTCCCCCGGGAAGGATGCACCGCCGAAGTCCCGAACTGATGGGGTTTTTGGAAAACCCTGACATGGGTAAGTGACCGTGACGCCCTGTTTATCGGGGCAGGCAGAATGGGATAAATCAACCCAAATTTTATCTTAAATGTTCGCAGCCAACGCTCAGCGTCCATACTGGTCACCGATGAATAGGAGGACCATTGGAGGAGGGATAGATCTTCGGGGCCTGCAGGACCCCTTTTCCCCAACGGTTTTGCCCAAGCTGGGAGGGGTAGGTGGTCTACGGAGGACGGAAACCCCCCGGGTTTGGGGCCTTATCGCCGGCTGAGTACGATGTACTTTACCCCATCCTCAAAGATGCTGTACCTTCCCCAGGTAATGGCAGGGGTTGGGGTGTTTTTTGTTTCTTTTTTATTTCAGACAAGACCCATCGACTGCACATCGGCCATCTGGGCGTGTGCTGCAGACGTTAAGGGAGGAGGTCATTGTCATGGCGGACCCCAAACCCCAAGTCGGGGCTCGGGACAGGGGACTACGGCCCGAGGAGGTGCGGTGTGGGGGCCTTGTAGCGGAGGAGGACCATATTTGAAATGACCGGGGGAGTTGACGCCCTACGACGGGCTTTGGTAGGGGCACCAACATCGACGTACCTTCGCGACGGGGGGGGGTGAGAGACTGAAAAGGAATTGGGGAGTGTTTCAAAAGCGCACAGCGTCAAAACCCTCATCACCTTTGAGTTGGGGGGGCGCTCGGAAGAAGATCCCGCACGGGTTGGCCCAGGACAAATACTGTTGGCCCGCGTGCGGAGGGGGTATCAGGGGAAACTAGGGCGAGATGGGGGGGATCGAGGCCATCACGACATCGAGGGAAGGGGAGGGCCCGCGAGGCCATGAATACCTTGATGCCGATCCCGATTTAAAAGGGGATGGGAAGAGGGCCGCCTGGGCTCCGAGCTGTTGAGGAAAGAAGGATGTAACAACTTCATTGAAACAACACCCCAAAAAGGGACCCCAACGGGGCAGCCGACGGGGGACACCACTGGGTAAACACGGCACTCCTTTGACCACGACCTCCGCTCTCACCAAATACAACAGACGACGAAGGCGTGTCGCGCCGCCTGAAATAGGCTCGCCCCACGTGTTCGGAGCAAGAAAATGGATAAAGAGTTCCGTTTCCCCTTCGCCGACTTGCGAAGGGCACTTTTTGCGATATGAGCCTCGAACTTCTCCTCCCCCCTTGTTTGAAATTTTCCCCCAACCCCCCTTCCTTCGATCCCCCCCCCCTTTTCTGAGAATTATATTTCGTATAAATATACGGTACCGGGGATCTCGGGTCCTTCTACCCCCCGGTCGGGATAGAGGTGGGGCGCGACGGGGTTTGGGGGAATTTTACCATCCCACCAAAAATACTATTTCGGCGTCAGGGGGGGAACCCTTTTTCTAAATTACTTTTTGGACTTTGTTTTTAACTTATTTTTATTTAAAATTTGATATGCACGCGTTTATCGCGCGGGGGTTTAGACCTCGCTTTGCCACCATTTTAATTAAGGGTCGGCCCTTTTATTTGATTCAAACTTTGCCAATTTTAGTTTTTTAACCAAGATGTCGGGCCCGGGGTTCAAAACCCCGGTTTATGTTATTTTCAATATAGCGTTTCTAAACCAACTTTGTTGCAAGTTTAACGCCTGGGGTTTTTGGGGTTTATTATTACCTTGTGGCCTTGTTTATTGCTATGACGTCAGTTTCTAGGGGCGCTGTAAAAAGATATTATTTATACTAGGGGGATAACTTAAACGCTAGCGTAACCATTTAGGAATAATCAATTTAGCGAAAAACCCAAAAACCAAAACCAAAGACCAGTACTGGACCCCGGACCGTTCCCTTTTTGATGAAATTGATTTCCACTTGGAGGAAAAAACGCGCTTCCGCGGTGTTGATTTTTGCTCAGTTGTTTTGTTTTTTTACAAAAAAAAATTGTTATTTCATTCAGGTAACTCTTACCAAATTTACTGCCCTCTCGCCTTAGGGATATTAAGGGGGGGGGGGGGTTGCAAAAAGGGTAGCAAGGGGGGTTGCATGGTTAGCGGGTTCGGGGTTGGCAGGTTAGCTGGTTACAGGGTTACCAGATTTATTTGGTTAGTGGTTACAGGGTTGGGGTTCGGGTTAGTAATTATTGGCTAATAATTTGGACTTTTACGTCTATATTATGCTCTTGGCCTTATTCATCCCTCGAAGTATGGCTCTATAAGGTATGGGCGGGAAAGTCCGAAATTCGGAAAGGTAATTAAACAAAAAGGGGAAATATGCCGGGGGGTTTATATTTATGTAAACATTGTACTAAATACCTTTTTGTATCTTTTTTCATACTGTTTTGGGCCGGGCTCTCCGCAAAACCAGACATAAGCCACAACCAAACGCAGATCTTTTTTCTACAAAACAAAACCTTTAACAACCAGCCGAGCTCCAAATTGGTCCACCCCACCCCACCCAACGAAAAGGTGGGTGATTTAAGGGTTTTTTTTATGCGAATATAGTGGGGTTTGGGGAAAAACTCCGGAAAATTTTGGCAGGACACATTGCGAGTGGTGAACAACCGATGACCCCCCACCCCCGCCCACCAAACGCCAGGTATCTGTTAAAGTCAAGAAAGGGTCCTTTTGGAAAATTGGGTGATTTGTGTGTATGGTCAAACTACACAGTTATTTAACTTTTGGTTAAATTACCCGGGGACCCGCCTTAAATTGTTAGTGACCCCGAGTTTTTAAATTTGTTTGTCCAAAACGTGGATTCTTAAAACCAAATTATTTTGGGGGGTATTCGGGGCATTTTTTATCAGTTAAGGCAGTAACTGACCAATTCTTAAAAAATTGTTACCTATGATTTAACAGAAGTTAGCAGGGGGTTTTCATAATTTCATTTCCTTGTGAAACTTTTGGGGAATTTTTGTTCTTTCTATCAGGGAGGAAGTTCGCGACTAAATCCCCGACTTAAAGCCGAACTTGTAAATTTTATTTTGGAGAATGTGCGCCGTTTTACCGCGCCATTTTTGTTCTCAATAAACCAACTGTTTACTTGATCTCTATGCCTTGGGTTCGCAATTGAAGAGACTCTTTTCCCCAAGAGAAATCTAATCCTACGCCTGAGGTTGTAAGCCGCGCGCAGTCGGGTTTTAAAACCCGGGGCAAATTCCCTGTCCCCTTTTGGCGCTCGTCCCTGGAACCCCTTAGGTACTTTGGGGGTATAACCCTGGGGTGCTAAACCGGGGGCCGCGGCCTCGGAATTTCTAATTAGATGTTTTCCGCTGCAAAGATTGGGCACGTTTAAAGGGATGCAGGCAGGTAAACTAATAAGGCGCGTTTGCGACCTGGGACGGGCCGCGTCGTAAATTTTATTTTCCGCATTTTGAATCCCATTTAATGTTTGTATTGGCCTGTGGGATGTTTTTGGGTTATTTATACTGGGGCGAGAACTCCTTTATTAGTAGAAACTTTGGTATTATTGGGGGAAAAGTTAAAATTTTTTATGTGTGAAGATTTGGCCCCAAAATCGTACACTGTTGCGAAAAGGGGAATGTTTAGGTAACCATAAGGTAGTCTCCCATTAAAAATTAAGTTTTTTTTGGAACGTTCCCCCTTACGTAGTGCCGACCCCCCCGTTTGACTGATTTTTTGGGAACGATTTTTTTTTGAGACCAACGCTAGGTTATTGGGAAAAGTATAGTTCCTTAGTTTTGCCGGGGGAAATTTTTCTCGTTTGCGACCCGAGAAAAGTCACCATGCTTGTTTTCCTTGGATAGGAAAAGGGCCATTCAAAAGGGTAGTTAAAAGGTTTTCTGATGTAATCACAATAGGGGGGAAATGCGACATTCTCCCTTACGACATTGTTGCCTTGACAAACCCCTAAGGTAGGGCCTATCCTGCCTCCTCCCAAAATGGGGGATTTTTAAAATCTGATTTTCGACTTAGAAAAAAAAGGGGTCATTTCGCCCTCTAAATCACCTTATGCCACCCCCCTTCATTATTCCCCGCAAGGGGGGGGGGAAGGGGAACGCCTCATTGTTGACTACGGAAACTTTTAAGAAACTTGTTTTTTGATCCTTTTTCCCCAGCCTCCTAATCGGGATTTCCCAAAACCTTGGTAAAGCAGGGACACAGTTCATGATCTTAAACCCATCTTTTCCCCCAATCGCGCTCTCAGAGCCATCCAAAAATTACACCTTTAAAACTCCTGGAGGGGTTTATGAATTTAACCGATCCCTTTTGGGATTTGTTGGGGGGGCAAGCCTTATAGAGGTTAATCAAATTCTTGCCGCTTAAAATTTAAATTTGTTTTCAATTATCTCGATGATATTTCATTTATAGTAATTCACTTCGGACCATTTGCGTCACGTAGAAAATTGTTAGAAAGCTGCGCTCTGGGACTCAATTTTAAACCTAAAAGGTTTCATGGCAAGGGGGTTTTCCCGTATCGGGTATTTTATTTCCCGGGGGAAATTTCTTTGTTTTACCTGACGAGTAAGCCATTTTTGACTTCCCTACCCCAAAAATTTTTAAAGGGAACTTCGGTTTTTAGGGATGTGCCAATTACGCCAGGTTTTTCCCCTCTTTCTCTGAGTTACTTACCCGCTAAAAACCCTTAAAAAAAAGGGAGTGATTTGGTGGGGTCGGGGAAAAAAATGATGCTTTTTTCTCGCCCCCAAACGGACCTTTTTCTCCGGCGGTTTGCGCATGCCCGACTTTCCCTCCCTTTTATTTTACAGTTATGCGTCGTCAATTGCCCTCGCGCGGGGGTTTTGCAGCGAACCCCTGATGATTTGGCCGGGGACGTTCGCCAGCAAACCTTAAAGCTGCTAGAAAAATACAGTACTACGAAAAAGGAATGCCTAGGTTTGTTTTTTGTGTAGAAAAAATTCTCAACTACCCAGACTTAAAAGTTGACCTTAACTGACAACAGGGGCGACCGGGTATGGGAAACCCCCCCAAACAGCTGGGTAAAAAAGGGCCCCGGGTCTGGAGGCTTTCTAGGTTTTACTTCACACCCATCAGTCGGGGTAAAGAGAAGTTGAGCAGATGGTTGTCCGGGTGGGAGAGGATCTTTACCCTTAGGGGAGAAGCGGAGGCGGGAACGCTTTCGCGTGATTCACACCATCCCAAATCTTTATTTTAATTGGTGCTCTAGGGGCCGGGAGAATTTTTAAACAGCTCGTAGATAGGATTAAACGGGGGGAAATAGTTGGGGAAATATCCCTGCCCAGGGGCCTTAGTGATAATATTAGGGAGACCCAAATACTATATTCCCGAAAACTCAGACCTATGCTCCTTAATAATTTTCCCCGATTTTGTTTTGGGGGGGCATTGTGGGGTGCCAAACGAAGGAAAGTTTCAAATTTTTTTGGCCCCAAATTGCCAAGGGGTAAGGGAACGGGTGCGCAAGTGGAGGGGCCGTCAAAGGGGCCAACCCACAAACTCAAATTTGGTTTTCATTCTTACGTTGCCACCGCCCCCCGGGAAAAAAGTTTTTGTTGACTAGTTGGGCCCCTTTCGGTTTTCCCCCCAGGGGAACACGTCTATTTGGTATCTGGGTCATTTTCTAAATTTGGGTGTTAATTCCCCTCGGGCAAAGGGTCTACACAACCTTTTCTGGCGGGTTGAGGCGTTTTTTAGGGGAACCCCAAGGTTGTGGGTTTGTGACAAAGGCCCCCGTTTTCCGTTCGAAGCTTTTAAAGCATGGTTTTCGTGGGGGTCAAACACGTGCCCCCAGCCCATAAAAACCCCCCCCCCCAACCACGTTGAGCTTTTTAAAGGGTTTAAATGTGGGGCTAACTTTTCCACCACCAGGGGCCACTTCATTTGGGCAAGGACCCGACTTCTGAAAGTCGCGTTCAACTCCCCGTTACCCCGAGTCATCAGCCACTCTGCCTCGGTCTTCTTTAATAGGGATTTAAACCACCCCCTCTTAAATACGTGGGGTGTTGACCCGCTCTTTTTCTGACGCCCAAGACCGCCCTTTGAAAAAGGTGAACTCGCCTATAAAAATTTTTAAAACTAGAAGAAAGTAGCTGCTACTTCAATCGGGAGGTCCCCCCCCCTTTAATTGGGTGACAAAATAGTTTGAAATGCTTCCCCTTGAGCTCGGCATGGCAAACGTCGGCTAAGCTGGGATTCAAATGGGTGGGCCCCTGGCCAAACGACAAGTTCCCCAACGCCCGTCTCATCCTACTAGTGGACATTGCGGACCCTTTTGTACCCCCCGCGCCCCCCCTTAGCCCCCTCAAGGCGGGGGGGCGTAGTGATCCACGTCCGTGCAAAAAGGGAGACGTGTTATTGGGGAAAATTTTTTATGTTATATGGTAAATTTTGGGAAATTTCAAGGTTTTAGGATTATGTAAAAGTTTTGGGTTTTCGTAGTTATTTATTTGTTAATTTGGGCTTTATTCAAATCTTTGGGGGAGGCCTACCCGAACTTCAAAAAATTTTCAAATGGAAAAAAAAAAATTTTGAGTGTGACCTGGGAATTGAAAAAACCAACGCGGTGGCGCGCGTATAAAAAAAGGAAGATGTGCAGTGCTTTCCTTTTAGAACACTCTTGTTCCGTTGTGTTATTGGGCATGCCCATGTGGGCGCAAAGTGCCGTGTAACTGGTTAATGGAGGCCCCGCCGCAGCCGTGTCAGGCATTGTAATGTACACTTATAATTTTTTTTGTAACTTAGTTTATTTGTTCTCAGGAGGTATTTACCCTTCCCTCCCCTTCCCTTTTGGTTTGGGGGGAGATACGAAGCGTCTGCTACAGAAGAGGGGGTGGGTGGGTCGACTGATAGTGGGACGAGTCTCGCCGTGGGTCTCGGAAAGAAGGAGAGCGAAGCGCAGTGCTTCGTTAGTACTCCGGGTGAGCTACTCCAGGTCTGTCAGAGCACCACTACCGGGGGGCCTACTATTGACCGTGAGGGCCCGCTATCCAAGGTTTTCAGAGGGTTCGTGTGGATCATCTCCCCATTGTCAGCTACTAACGGCGGGGAAAGGGACCGCCCTGCCGTTTCGCCCCATGCTGAGGACTCCTTCTACATCCCGTCAGGGGGGGGGGAGTAAAACTTACATTTGTAAAAACCCTCACCCAACTGGGGGCAAATGGGGGCAGCCGACGGGACAGCCAACTGGGTCAACACCGGCACTCGCTTGACCAGCGACCTCCCCTCTCACCAAAAACCATGACTGAAGGGGTGTCCCGCGCCAGCCGCAATGAGGCTCGCCACGGTTTTTGGCCAGCAGGAAAATGGATAAAGAGTTTTCCCTTTTTCCCCCTTGCCCAGCTTTGCGAAGGTGCTAAAGTGTTGCGAATGACCTCGAACTTCTCCTCCCCCCTTGTTTTTAATGTTCTCCAACCCCCCCTTCCTTCGATCCCCCCCCCCCTTTTTTTTTAGAATTAATTTCGTAAAAACTGCGGTACCGGGATCTAGGTCACTTACACCCCCCCCGGCTCGAGGAAAAAGGAGGGCAACTGGTTTCGGGGGAAAATTACCATCCAAAACCCAAAAAAAATTTTTTCGCGTCATGGGGGAACCTTTCTAAATTATATTTGACCTTTTTATTAACTTATTTTATTTGAATTTTGACACAAAGGCTTATCGCGGCTGGGGTTAACCGTCGCTTTCCCACCACTTATATAGGTTGGCCCCCATTTATTTTTTTTCATACGTTTCCAAAATTACTTTTAAACCAAAATTTTTGGGCCTGGGGTTTAAAAACCCGGTTTGTTATTTTCAAGTATACTGTTTTTTGGGCTCAACTTTTTCGCCAAGTTTAACGCCCAGGTTTTTTGAGTTTTTCCTGTGGCCTTGTTTTTTGCTATGACTCTTTTCTACGGGGGCCTGTAAAAAAATAAAATTTATACAGGGGGGATAAATTTTAAAGCAGATAACCCTTTTGGGGGAACTAACAATTTAGGAAGTAAACCCAAAAACCTAAACCAAAGACCATGTACTGAGACCCGACCGTTTCCTTTGATGGTTTTAATGTAAAGTGATTTGTTTTTAGGGGTAACGTTTGTTTTCCTTTGATGTAATTGATTTCCACTTGGACGGAAAACGGCTTCACGCGGTGTTGATTGTTTGCTCAGCTTTTATTTTTTTTTTTTATTAAATAAAAAAAGTTAGTTTCATTAGGGAACTCTTTACCAAAATTTCTGCCTTCCGCCTTATGGGGGAATTTTAAGGGGGGGGGGGGGGGGCTTGGGCCAAGAGGAGGGGGGAGACTGGATGAGGAGGCTAACGGGTTTTCCCCGGAAGGGAAAATTAGTTGGGTGGTAGGGGGCCCCAAAGGGTGCAAGCTGGAGAGGTTCGTCTCCCAAAAAGGTAACCGGGACCCCTGGGGGTTTGGTTACAAGCTTTTCCATGGGAAGGGACACAGGGCAGGTCGGCTGGGCTTTGGGGGGATGTCTTGACAGACACGCTGCAAAACTGGGGGCGGTGCTGGGGTCACCCCCGATGTGACCCTGCCATACCCGGCTGGCATAGGACCCTGGAGCGGAGGGTGTGGAGGACACGAGGAGTATGTCCCCCCCTTTTTAAAAGGGAGGAGCACTACGCTTTCCCAAGTTGCCGTAACAAGAAGGCCCCTGGTTTGGATCTCCTACGGCGAGATGGTGAAGAAGTCCTGACGTATTTCGATTATT
This sequence comes from Timema cristinae, assembly GCA_039000515.1. Lineage (NCBI taxonomy): Eukaryota > Metazoa > Arthropoda > Insecta > Phasmatodea > Timematidae > Timema > Timema cristinae. The sequence goes on from JBCFYV010003670.1 coordinate 23,174, forward strand.
GTGGTTTTTGCCAACCAGAGCTGCTGGAGGCCCTTTCCCCGCCCGTGGGAAGGGAGGAAGCTGAGGACCTTTTGAAGTACCGGACCGGACCCACGGACCCCCCAAATCTTTTCGGGCCTTGACTTTTTCAACTGCTCAAGGGGATGGGAAGCTTCTCGCTTAGACCTGGGATAAAACAGGGAAATATGTGCTTGAGACGACAGTATGGGTTTCGTCCCGGAAACACTGTGGACGTCTGGAGGGGTACTTCGAGACATTTTGAGAGTACTGCGATACTTCTCGCCATCTTTTTGGGACATCTGGGCCCCTTCGACAGCGCCTGGGCCGGCGACTTGGAGAACTGAGAAGAACGAATCCCCAGAATTGTTTAAAGGTGGTAAGAGATTTATTTTAGGAATCGGCGACTGGTTTATTTGGAGAAGGAGTCGGAAGGCCCTGCCCGGGGCGACCCTCGGGGGTCGGTGCTGGTCCGGGCCTTGGGTTGCAAATTTTCGTGATTTTTGGATTGAGTTTGAGATGGTTTAGCGCTACGCCTAGCAGACACGGCCTTACTCGTCAAGGTGACACCAGTTATTGGAAGCGAAAGCGGAGCACGCGGTGGGACGGGTTCGAATGGGGGAGTGGGGCTCGGGCCCCCTTCTCAGGGCGAAGACGTAGATGACCTTTCTCAAGGGGGGACACTCACGATGAGGCATCCTACGTCACATGATGGCGGCACATAGGGTATTTGGGTAAAACAGGTACTGGGGGTCTTTTTTAATGAGGGTTTTTCTTTTTTTTGATCATTTTTAGGATGGTCGGGAGTGGGGAGGCGGGTTTGGGAGATTCATCCCATCTAAGGACCCCTGGGACTGGGGTTTGCTACACTACGGAAGATGTACAAGGGGCCTTTTGGATCGGGGCCCGACCTCAAAGTGTGGGGGTGGCAGCTGTATGGGGGTCGGCAGCCGGACTCCCACGTGCACAGAGGTTTGCTCTACTTGCGGGGACTAAGGGTTTTTAGTATGCTCTTACTGCCCTTCCCCTTTTCAGGAGTGCGCCGATAGACCGCTCGTTTTGGGGGGAGGGGTGGACTCTCGGGCAAAGAAAATGGCCCGGGCCTGGAAGAAGAGAGGAGAACGCGCGGCAACCCCTTGTAACTGGCAGGCGAGGTGGGACGGCCACAAAAGGCAGGGAGACTAATTTTTTTTCCCAACTGTGGGGGTTGGGGATGGAGAGTGGCTGGGTGGGGCCCAAACCACATGCTACGCAGTCCTCACCGGGACAGGGGAAATTTTTCAATGCGAATTTTCAGGGCTTCGCTCTGAAGGAAAACCCGAGCGAGCCTGTGGCGCCTACGGGAGCGGGGCACTGCTGCTGTCTTGCGGCGGTTCGAAGGGGAGAAAAATACTTGGGTTTTGGAAGTTGGGCCGCTTAGGAGGAGGGAGATGGGGGGGAACCCCCAAACTATGCGTGTTTCCCTGATTTTCTCAGGGGTAGGAAAAAGAAAGAACGTCGAGGTAACGTGTTTGGAAAATTTTACTTTAGAGATAAAATTATGCCTTTTTTTTTTTTCCACATTAGTCTTAAGTGCGATCGATGCGTTTTGCGATGGGGGGGGGCTTTTTACGGGGGGTTGGGTTTAGAGTGGGGTCGGGGCCGGGGGGCTTGACTGCTCTTGTTTGAGAATTTCCTGTTGGGGCTTCTTTTTCAAATTTAAATTGAAAATTTTAGAATGCTTGACTCTTTGGCTTTAAATTCATTAAGGAGGGGCCCTTTCGAAGGGCCGGGTGGGTCCCTCCACGAGGCCCCCCTGGGGAACGAGGGAAAGACTTTAAATCGATCCCTACGGTGAACCACCTCCCCCGGGGGGGGAAAACCACTGCAGGGGGTCCTTACCTCGGGTAGGGGGAATCGTAACGAGGGGTTTTCCCGGGTCGTTGAAACGTCACTTTCCCCTTGAAGCCGGGGTTTCGCTGCGAAAATCCGACTTTTGTGCGGCGGCAGAAAAAGGGCCAATTGGGGGATAGAGGGGGTCCTTTTGTCCGACGAAGACTCTTTTACGAGCTAGATAAACCTTCGCTAGAACGCCGAGAGAAGTCTCGCAGCAATGGGTGTGGAAATGCCCTTTTTTCTCCGGGGGCCCATGAACGCAACCGATCTTTTTTCAAAAGGGGACCCCCGGGTATTGTCCTCCTAAGGCCCTTCTACTAAGATATTGCAACCGCGCACTTTCATTTAGGGGCTCAAGGGAGGGTATAATAATAAACAGAGAAGAGCCGGTTAGTTTCCAGGGCGTAAACGGGGAAAACCAAAGGCCTCTTGCAAGATAACGGGGGGGAAAGGAAAAAAAGGTAAGGGGAATAAAGCGAAGGGGGAAGGTAAAAAAAAAGGGGGGAAAATGAAGGAAAAAAATGATGTAAAAAGGAAAGATATAGGATGGTTTGTCCCACACGAGGGACGTCCTGAAACCCGACCTCCCTTTTTGCGCTTCTTACGACAAGCAGGGTTACGCGGGACTATTCTAAACCCCTCCCCAGGGGGGGGGTTTTCTAAATTTTCTTACAGCTGAATGGCACATATGAAGAATTGTTGTTTTTTTTGTGTTAAAAATTATTTTTACTATTTCCAATTTTTACTTCATGAATCAAATCATGT
>JBCFYV010003671.1:0-27126 GCA_039000515.1 Timema cristinae
AGTTGGGCATTAACAACTATACCTTCATATATTTATGATTAAAGAGGTGTTTATTAAACTTCACTTGTCCACAACCAAAGGCCTGTATTCACTAATCGGTTCAAGTACTGATTTCAGAGCATGGTATATTAAAAGGCACATTATGTGAGCCCAAGATGCACCTTTTTTTATTTTGATCCGTTTCTCCATTCTTAAAACAGGTGCAACCTGCCAGCAGATACTGTAGTGACGTCACCATAATCGGCTTATTATTAACTCAGTTGAATTGCTCCCCCCTTCCCACCACCCTGCTACAAGGGCATATAGTCTAAGGCGTCAGTCTCGTACAATATAATGCACTGCCGATAATGTAAGGGTGATCACCGCTCTGGTGTTATTTTATAATGGGGATTTTCCCACTCTCTCCCCACGTAAATGCTGGAAAAATGCCTCTAAACTCAACCCTTACTCATTCCTAAATGCGATAAACCCGAAGGGTAGTAATAAGACCACGATGACCAAAAATAAAGATTTGAGTCCTACATTTTGACTGATCCGGAAGTTCAGCACGAATCGGTTTCGTGATAGCCTATATCTGAATTTGAAAACAGGAACGCAGACTGACGCCTTAGCCCACATTACACCATTCGATCCCACCACGTGACTTACTTGGCGCCCACCGAGGCACGAGTCATCCAGGGGGAATATAAGCCCACGGTCGACGTCCAATGATGATGCCAGTAAAGCTGTCGACAACTGGAAACAATACATCGGACGGTTACAAGGGAACCATAGGGTGGAAAGTCACAACTACACGCATTTACCACGAACACGACTCTTTATATCTCAAACCTGACGGTGACCCTAGGATACACTTTTGATTTAATTAATATAATAGTGTTGGATAGTCTGCGCAGGGACTGGGAGGTCAGGTGTTTATGCCCGGGCGGGTGCATGAGGGTGGTTTTACCTAAATGGTTTTCCAATCTCCTTCCACGCAAGTGCGGGTACACTTCCTCTCAAATCAAACCCTACTTTATACCTAAAAAACATTAGTGTTTGTAATTAGTACTTAGGCGTTATACCCGAACGGGTATGTAGACTCGGGGGGCTAAAAAAATTTAAATTGACACCGTACTCTATTAAAAGTACATTAGAAAGTTTACATGATGGTCTGACAGATGGGCAAGCAGCTAATTAATTAGTGTTAAAATAGGACTTCTCCTGAACCCTTCATTTAGTCAATGAACAATTTAATTGGCATTTAAACACTAAGATTCTGGTAATTATTTGTTGTCCACCGCTTATTACTTACCCATGCTGGTTGTGCTGTATATACACTATTACATAATGTTCAAGGCCGATAGCCAGGCATTAATTTCTAGGGGGATGCGGGCTCTCCCCCAGTTGCTGGAAGCTAGAAGTAAATTCTAAATGATAAACAGTTCTAGAAAATATGTGAAGTGTTTATTTAATAACCCCCAAAAATGCCGAAGGCTTGGAAAATTTCCTAAATATTTTATCACTTCTAGAAGCTCTCTGAAGAATGCTTTTTATGGTAACACTGTTCCCTTATTAGTATTTGTATCTTAATTTGTATTGTCACGAACCACAAATAAAGCCATATATATTTTGTTCATAAATTTTATGTGGGCAGGGGTGGGGTTTGAACCCCAAACCTTCCCCTCAGTAAGGGGAAAGTGAGAATTCTGCAAACTGGGGGGAGGGGGGATGGGGGGATGGGGGGGATGGGATGTGGTATGGAATAGAGGGTTGTTGCACGCGATGGTGGCAGAGGGGTGGAGTTGTGTGGCATCTGGTTTGTTCTGTGACGCATTCAACATAATACTGGATGTTGGGAGGGTTGATGTTGTGTGGATGGAGGACTGGGTAGAGGGGGTAGGGGGGCAAAAAATTTTTTTTGGGGACCACATCGGAGGAGGATGGTGGAGAGGGACGTGGACTGGGACGCTGCTGGAGGGGAAGGGGTGTTGAAGCGCAGACTCGGGATGGCTGAGACGGGGGTCGGGGGAGACTAGCATACGGGGGATAACAGGGTTTTTCTCCCTCTTCTCATCATCGTGATGTAGTAGAGCAGCTTACTCACTCAAACCTTGATCCTTGCAAGATTGGGAATTAAGGATATGACAAGTATATTCTCTCTGAGGGAGGGTAGCTTATGGACTCGAACACTGATGGTCAATGATTTGGCAATTAAGGATATGACTTCTTAATTCTTTCTCTCTCTCAAACCCTGAGGTCAGGCGACAGTTCCATAGGTCCATGGTTAATCCTCATAGGAAACAGCCCTAACGAAACAGGATACAGTTAGAGGTTCAATCCCTACAGGAAACGGGGCGGACCTAAGGGAACAGGCAACATGATCTAGAGGTTCCGGTTCAATCCTCATAGGAAACAGCCTTATGGAACAGGATTCGCTCTAAATAAATATTATCATGTAAATGCGGGTTCACTTTCCTATTAATTAAACCTTCCCAATTCCTCGTCGTGAGGACAGCAACCATTGATGGTTAAGGATTTGACAAGTATTATTCACCTTCTAAATTAATATTATCCAGCAAATGCGGGATTCACTTCCTTCTAATTAAACCTCCCTATTCCTACGTGGGAGGTCTGCTTATGGACCTCGAACCCCCGAGGTCAAGATTATGACAAGTATTATTCACCTCTAAATAAATAGTACAGTTTTTTTTAAACCTAGTATATTTCGTAATATCTTTTCTCTCTCTCAAACCCTGATGGTCAGGCTACAGTTCCATAGGTTCCTGTTCAATCCTCGGCACTTTAACAGGAAAAAACTTAAGGTAACAGGCTACTGATCTAGATGTACCGGTTCAATCTCGGCACTTTTCACGGGGAAACAATCTTAAACGGAACAGGCTTACAGATCTAGATGTACCGAGTTCAATCCCTAGATCTATGGGAAAATACCTAACGGAACAGGCTCTGATCTAGAGGTTCAGGAAACAACCTGGACTATGACAAGTATATCTCTCTCTCTCATATAGGTATGGAAAACACCCGGGTGGAGGGGATATCTCTCGCATCGTGGGAGTAGCGTTTTAAACCCATGGATAGGGTTGTAAGGTGTCCCCCCGGTAAAGTGTGTCGGTGGGGGGGGGCTTGACCTAGTGACTACGGTTGCACAGCTCTCTGAAAGAGCCGTATATAACCATAACAGTCAAGGTATTTAGAACATATATTTCTTTCCAAGTGACATAGTTAGAATCATAATACTTAAGTGTTGTCACTTTGAGGGTCTAGATCGGGTACTTTGTGGAGGGGGGGAGGCGTAGCTGGAGCTATTATATAAGGGTGGTCAGCCTTTTTTAACCGTCCCCCCCCCCCCCCCCCCCCCCCCCCTTGCTATATTAGCCATGCAGTCAGAATTTGTGGCCGATTTTTGACGGAGGTGGGAAGTAATGAGGAACTTCCACGTAAATTGACAGAGTTGGAGATAGGCCACGCGTACAGTATTTCTTCAATAAAATCTGTAAATACTCGATTCGGGTCGTCGTATACTTACTGTACTCGATTGCCAAGTATCAAGTTTGGCTGCCGCGAAGCATTTTCGAACGCTCACCCCCCCCGATCTTCTGATTGAGGAACTATCTCGAAAGCGGGTCTGATACTTGATCTACAAAGGTCTCTTACCGCCCCCCAAACAGCCATCCTGAATTGAAGGTAAGGTTAAAGTGTATAAGTGTCTAAGTGTCTAAGTGTCTAAGTGTCTAAGTGTCTAAGTGTCTAAGTGTCTAAGTGTCTAAGTGTTTAGTGTCTAAGGTCTAAGTGTCTAGTGTCTAAGTGTATAAGTGTCTAAGTGTCTAAGAGTCTAAGTGTATAAGTGTATAAGTGTATAAGTGTATAAGTGTGTAAGTGTATAGTGTATAAGGGTATAAGTGTTATAAGTGTATAAGTGTATAAGTGTATAAGTGTTATAATTGTTTAAGTGTGTAAGTGTGTAAGTGTGTAAGTGTATAAGTGTAAAGTGTATAAGTGTATAAGTGTAATATGTGTATAAGTGTATAAGTGTGAAAGTGTGTGTAAGGTGTTAAGTGTGTAAGTGTGTTCATGTGGTGTAAGTGTGTAGTGATGTAAGTGTATAAGTGCTATAAGTGTATAAGTGTATAAGTGTATAAGTGTTTAAGGGTATAAGTGTATTAGTGTATAAGTGTAAAGGTGTATAGTGTATAAGTGTATAGTGTATATGTGTATAAGTGTGTAAGTGTGTAAGTGTGTAAGTGTCGTATGTGTGTAAGTGTTATAGTGTGTAAGTGTTTAAGTGTATAAGTGTATAAGTGTGTAAGTGTATAAGTGTATAAATGTATAAGTTATGTATAAGTGTATAAGTGTATAAGTGTTAAGTGTATAAGTGTATATGTGTATAAGTGTATAAGTGTATAGTGTGTAAGTGTGTAAGTGTGTAAGTTGTAAGTGTGTAAGTGTATAAGTGTATATGTGTATAAGTGTATAGTGTATAGTGTATAAGTGTATAAAGTGTATAAGTGTGTAAGTGTGTAAGTGTGGTAAGTGTGTAAGTGGGTAAGAGTGTAAGTGTGTAAGTGTGTCAGTGTGTAAAGTGTGTAAGTGTGTAAGTGTTGTAAGTGGGTATGTGTGTATATTGTATGTGTATAAGTGTTTAAGTGTTAAGTGTATAAGTTGTATATGAGTATAAGTGTTTAGTGTTATAATTTGTGTAGTGTTAAGAGTAAGTGTTATAAGTGTATAAGTGTATAAGTGTATAAGTGTATAAGTGTATAAGTGTATAAGTGTATAGTGTATAAGTGTAGTAAGTGTATATGGTGTTATAAGTTTGAAGTGTAGAAGTGTAGAAGTTTGTAGAAGTGTACGAAGTGTAGAAGTTTGTGAAGTGTAGAAAGTGTAGAAGTGTAGAAGTGTAGAAGTGTTAGAAGTGTAGAAGGTGTAGAAGTGTATAAGTGTATAAGTGTTTTTGTGTGTAGTTATACCTATCTCGATTTGAGTAGTTCTATCCAGTCCAACTCATGTGTGTGCGTGTTGGATAACGTACTTAATCAAGAATTGTCTTTCAGGTTAAATGTGGAATAGTGTACACCGTATGTGTGTGCGTACCTTTACTTGTGTGAGTGTGTGTTAGGATAACTGAACTTAACTAAGACAATAATCGATTTGAATTGTTTTCAGGTTATATGTGAATAGTACACTGTATGTGTGCGTGTTTTCATGTGTGAGTGTGTTGTTAGGATACTGAACTTTCAATCTAAGACCATTAATTCGTTGAATGTTATCGGTTAAATGTGAATAGTTACACCCCGTATGTGTGTGTGTGTGTGTGTGTAAATGAAGCTGGATTATGAAGAGTTGATTACCCGAAATGTATAACCTCACCTCTTTGAAAAAAAGAATGATATTTCTTCCCGTTACATCATTAAACTAACAATACCAAGGTTCGAACTTGCTCCCTGGATATAATTGTGCTTAATCCGCATATTGTAAGACAAGTTAATGATATTACAGGTTAATTATTCATTGATAATATAAATCGTTGAATTGTTTAATAGTTTTAAAAAAAACATCTACTTGAGTCGTTTTTGATAGCGTGTTTTCACCCTCTTTTAACAAATTAGGGACGAGAGGGAGTTTAAACACACTTTTTTGTCACTCTCTTTCCTCCTTTCTCTTCTTTTTACGGAAGGGAACGCGGGGCAGCTAACTCCAGCAACAAAAAAAGAAACATTTAAACCTTTCTGTATTTACAAGTAAACTAAAAATATCACCAAACAGCTTTCGTAAGAAATCTTCCATACTAGCGTTATGGTTATACACTTAAATTGTAATTCGGTTTAGGGATTAATAAGTTATATTTTTTTAGAGGAATGTGTACAAATTTGCATGGTTTGAGAGAGACTAGAAAAAACCATTAGGTTAAAACCATCCTGAGTGAGAGTCGAACCTTGACCCTTCCATAGGAGGTAAACGGTTAGAAAGACAGCTAGGTAGCATGATGGTCTAGGGGGGATATGGCGTCAGACTTTTTTTGTGATTACTCTCGTTCTGGTTTTCACTTACTAGTAATACGGTTCTGGGATTAATAAGGTTATATTTTTTTAGAGGAATGTGTACAAATTTGCATGGTTAGAGAGAGACTAGAAAAACCATTAGGTTTTAAAAAACCATCCTGAGTGAGAGTCGATCCTTGACCTCCCAATTGTGAGAGTAACGCGTTTTAGAACAGACAAGCTAGGTAGCCTGATGGTCTAGGGGTGGTTAAGGGCGTCAGACTTTTTTTGTGGATTACTCTCGTTCTTGTTATTTACACTTTACATAGTAATACGGTTTGGGATTAATAAGGTTATATTTTTTTAGAGGAAATGTGTACAAATTTGCATGGTTAGAGCGAGACTAGGAAAAACCATTAGGTTAAAACCTTCCGGAGTGAGAGTCGGAACCTAGACCTCCCAATGGAGAGTAAGCGTTTAGAAAGACAGGATAGGTTGCCTGATGGTTAGGGGGGGTAGGCGTCAGATTTTTTTTGTGATTACTCTCGTTCTGGTTATACACTTACTTAGAAAACGGTTTAGGGATTGATAAGGTTATATTTTTTTAGAGGAAATGTGTACAAATTTGCTGGGTTAGAGAGAGACTAGAAAAATCATTGGTTTAAAACCATCCTGAGTGAGAGTTTGAACCTTGACCCTCCCAATACTAGAGTAAGGCCAGTGACTGATGGTCTAGGGAGGGAGGGTAAGATGTCAGACTTTTTTTTATGATTATCATACAGTCGTCTCCTGTTTGTTGGTTTACAAGCTGTATCTCGAGCCACTGGGACTGCAGCTGAATGAAGAGGAGGCTAATGGCGGAACCAGCAGCTAAAAGAGCCCGCTTTTCTTCTACTTCTCCGCCATCCATTATTATATCTCGCCATATAATGGAACTAAAGTGGTAGATACTTCTCCGTGGAATTAGCCCGATATGAGCATACTTTTAATTAATTATCTAAAACGTGATATCACAACACAAGTATATAAAGCATTAATTGAGCATACACCAGGGTTGATTAAGACCTCGAGCGTTTTGATACCGGACTTGAGGTAGTAGATAGACAGATCCGGAACTTCCTTGACTCAGTCACATGACTAGGTACGGGAATTTTAACCTAGTTTAGACTTTACACTGGAACGTTAGGTTTCATTGAAACTTATTGAGCAAGCGTACACCCGCCGCTATAAAAACCTATTCTATCACTAACGAATTGCTTACAAGGATCCCGTCCAGTTTCTTGTCGCCGTGCGGAGGATATACGTAAAGACGGTAGAAGAAACCATTGCAAATGATCGTTTAAAGGTAAATTGCAGCCTCCATTTGCGGGTTTAGACATCTACCGAAGGTTAGAATTGAGAAGGGTATGTCAACTCGAGTCTATGCAGTTAATTTAGACTACAAACTTGGAGGAGGTTATTTGAATAATAATGTCGTTTTTCCCTCCTTGCTCAAATTGAAGGTTTTGTTTCTATGAGACTCAGGATGGTTGTATGACGGTACATGGAGATGAGAATAATCTCTCTAAAAACACGGTTTTTCACGATCGGAGCTCGGGTTCAAATCCCTGAAATTATAGCCAACCGTAAAGCATTGATAATTGTGGAATGTGAAGAAGGTCATGGTTTCCCGTATCTGTTTTATCAGCTATTTTGAGCCGACGGGAAAAATGCGCAACGTTTATCCTCTTACCCCAATCTTTCGAGACGTGTTGAATTCTGGACGGATCCCTTCCCTTTCCAAATGAGATATATCGAGCGTTTTGAAAAGCTAACGATATATCTATAAAATGTGTACAATGCAAAGCATGTTGGGAGTGACTATTTATTGTACAGCTGACACCTCTAAAAAACTAGTAATTGTTCCCGTACATGTCATGTGCTAAAGAGCGTGGCTAGACATGCTACATTTATTCATGTTAAGAGTTCACGGGACAGTAAACTTATCATTTCAGCTGGATTAAAAATCTGTCCACGATTAATAAACTCTCAACTACCGCGAGCGTCTAGCGGAGGACCCGTAGATACTTTTGTGATAGATGCATGTCGCTTTTTTGACTGGAAACAAACTCACAAAACATAAAGAGGAGTGTATAAAATTCGATGATGGTAAGGAGTACCATCTCCCTCAAGGGGAAGATAAATTCCTCACGTTCACTCAAGTATAAAGCAACAGGCAGGGAAAAACGGGATTTATCGTATATGTGACTGGATGAGCCTACTTATGCCATAGAGACGAGTGATCCCTGACCGAAATTTTCTTATACTGTGGAATGTTCAACGTCATGTAGCTTATTCTGTAGGAATGTACGTTAATGTAATTTTAACGATTGTCTCTCAGAGTAACGTCATTTCACGGGAAAAGATTGTAACTGACCAATTTGATGAGCGCGCTCATAGATACTGACGATGCGTGTACTAGAGTACTATTAGTACTGTCGTACCGATGAAACCATTAACTCCTGCCTCAAAGAGACGCTCATAATACGCCTCTCTTGCCATATATGCGAGAAACCCTACAGAATGGATTGATTTCGGGTTATGGATCATTGTCACTTGACGGACTTTACCGAGGAGTAGTCAAGCAGGGTGTAAATTAATTACAAGAACCCGACTCACCTGAGGTAGTTCAGTAATTAATTAAGAACGTTGCTACGATAATTTTTTCCTTCTAGAATCAATGTTGAACGTTAGAGAATCTGATACGTTCACGGGGGACGAGCGTTCTCATCATCGGAAACGTCAGGAGTTATTGGAGAGACTATGGGGAGATTCTAAGTAATCATGAATATATTCGGCCGGGTTTCGAGGGATCACGATTAAAAATTATAGTTAGTTTCAGTTTGCTATGTACTTCCCTAGAAAAATGCGTATCTTTACTCGAACCCGAGCAACTTAAAATCACCCGTAAGTGCCATCCCGAGGCTATGAACGCTTCAAATTAGTCACACGAAAAGGATGTGTTCCCCTATGATTATATTGATTCATTTCGAGCGGCTAGACGAGACTCAGTTACGAGCAAAGATAAATTTTACAACGCGCTCACGGATATCTATCTCTCAGGAAGCTATTATCACGCCTGGGTGAGGTTTGGGAGTATCGTATGTAAGAATCTTTGGGACTATTCGAACCTCTACCTTACACAGACCGTAACTTTACTAGGGGACGTCTCTTTGAGAACTTTCGTTATCTCTGCTATGAAAGACTATAGGCTCGATCCCGGATGGACCCTTACAGCTCCCGTCTAGCGTACCTGGCGCTCTATTGAGAATAAACCGTGGTCGGCTCGGAATTTAATCGATGATGTGGCAATCATCAATTCATTGAGGGAGCTATCGCGTGGTAGGGATATGTTTTGTGGCATAATCGTTTCACGCTTTGTAGAGATAATCGTTATATGGACGCGTTTGATCCTTCCAAGCCAGAGTCCTACATTGTCTATCTGACGTAAATGGACTCTATTGCTTTAGTATCTGTCCTCACTCCCGTATGGAGAGTTAAGGTGGCTCAAAGAAGATGAATTGCCTCGATTGGACGTGCTAAAGTAGAGGTGATGCGGATACGGGTTATATCTTGCAGGTAGATCTTGAATACCGGCAAGATGTACCGACGCTCATTCTGATCTTGCCGTTTGTCCTGAGAATGGGATTCCAACCTGTAGGGAAACATGACGAAGCTGTTAACAACTTTAGCTGATAAGACAGCGGTTCGTCATTCACTACGTATCTAAAGCTATGTTTAGCGAACGGGTTGAAACTGACGAGAGTTCACCGTGTTCTCAGTTTCAATCAAGCGCCCCCCCCGTTGGATGGCTCCATATATCAGGTTTAACGCCAAATGAGGAGTGTAAAGCGATTTAGTATCAATTTGAAAACATGTTTTCAAACTGATGAAACAATGCCGATTCGGCAGCCTTCATATCTAACAGAGAGCTTACCGTCGATAAAGATAGCTCCAGGTGGTAGGAATGGGAATTTGGAGCGGGGTAACCTTATAGCCGTCCAAACCTTTAAAAACCGCTCGATAGTGTCAGAAAACCTGTCATCATCGAGATGGAACACAAGTGATTTACTTTCGATATGCCTATTATGCGGGGATTCGCCATTATGGAATCTCGAAGGTGTCATGTACGGTCCTGCACTTACAGGTTATGATCCCGCCTTCCCCCCAGGTAGTTAAAACTTCAATACACTGATACTGACTCACTTCTCCACTACATGACTGTTTGAAGATGCATACCAGAGACGTGCCCCTGTTAGATAATGACTAACCTGGACACCTCTACTACGGGACAAGACTATTGTTTACAGGATGCCCGTAGTGATAAAAGGGGTGCCGGTAAGTAAAAGACGAGACTCGAGGTCAGATCATCACTGAGTTCATGGTTGTACGTCTAAAATGTATTCATTCTCGCTCGTACAAGGGGGTTGGGGAACTCTCAAGGCTAATAGGTGTGAAGAGTAGTGCGTTAAGAACGCTTTCATTAGAGGATTATCGTAATTGTTTGGACAGATGAGACGTGATTCTGAAAGAGCTCGTTCAATAAAGAGCCGGTATAGGATTTAAACTTACACACAAAAAAATATAGTGTCGTTTATGCTTATCGTCGACAAAAGTATATATAGTACCGGGAACTGTCAATTACTCTTCCGTGTCTCATTACTCAATCAGACCGTCAACTTTATAGGGTTAACAGTGGTATATGTGAAAAAATCATAAAGTGATTAGAACTAAAAAAATAATATTCACGTCATGTACTCTATGTGTTAATGTATAAATATTCATGTTCTGTAGTGTAAGTGATTAAAACCTAAAAAAAATATTCACGTCCTGTCTCTATAGTTTAAGTGATTAGTGTTAATGTATAATTTCAACAACTATAACTTGAGAAATTTGTATGTATCTATGTGTTTTTAAACAATTTCAAGAACTTTAACTTGTCATCTATATGTTTAAAATCTTTATATTCATTAAATAAAAAACAACATTTTCAAGACTTTAACTTGTGAAAAAAACAACAACAACTACTTTAGTATGTATCTATGTTGTTTTAAATCTTTATATTCTTAAATAGAATTAATTAGGATTGTGTTTTTTTTCTTTATTTCTTTCCTTCCCTCCATCCGCCTTCTCTCTCCCTCATTGATTATATAATACAATGGAAGTTATAATCAATAATTCTTTTATTTAAAAAAAAATCTTATTACAAGATTCATAGTTTAAAGCAATATATTAAACATTTATTTCAATCATTAAAAGTTAAAATCATTAGAACTAAAACTTTTTTTTCAGTCATTAAAAGTTAAATTAAAATTTATTTTTTTCCAACCATTGATTAAATAATACAATGAAGTTATAATCAATAATTCTTTATTTTTAAAAAAATTATTACAAGATTCAATACGTTTAAAGCTAATTATATTAACATTTATTTTCAATCATTAAAAGTTAAAATCATTTAGTACTTAAAACATTTTTTTTTTTCAATCATTAAAAGTTAATTAAACTTTTTATTTTTTTCAATCATAGATTTAAATATACAAGAAAGTTATAATCAATAATTCTTTATTTTTTTTTAAAAATCTATTACAAGATTCATTACGTTTTATAAGCTAATTATTATTAAACATTTATTTCTATTTTCACTAAAGTTAATTACTTATAAACGTTTATTTTTAAAAGTTAATTAAATAAAAATTTATTTCCAATCATAAAAAGTAAATTAAACATTTTTTTTTCCAATCATTGATTAAAATAATACAATGAAAGTTATAATCAATAATTCTTTATTTTTTAAAACATTTATTCTCAATCATTAGTACTCCTAAACTTTTTTTTCTTTCAATCATTAAAAGTTAATTAAACATATTTTCTCAATCCTTTTAAAAAGTTAAAATCGTTAGAACCCTATTACAAGATTCATACGTTTAAAAGTTAATTACATTAAAACATTATTTTTCTCATCATTTTTTAAAAACTCTATTTACAAGATTCATACGTTTAAAGTTAATTACATTAAACATTTATTTTTCAATCAATAAAGTTATTTTTTCTAATCTTCGTTATTCTTTTTACAAGATTCAACATTCAAACATTTATTTTTTCCAATCATCATTTAGCACAATTTCAGATTCTTAATTATGGTGGTGTGTGTTTTTTTTCATTTTTTCTTCCTCTAATCGATTATATGATACAAAAAAAATCTATTACAAGATTCAAACATTAATTCTTGTGATAAACGAGGAATTACAGCTTCCTCCGACTCCTCTCGAGTTCTTCTTTTACGGGGCTCCATCTTATTTCCGAGCTTACGATTTAGATTGCGTCTGTAGGTTTTCTTCTATCGTCTGTTGTCATGTCAACCTACGTATTGACCACAGAAGCATGATAACTTATAGAAATCTATGTACTCTTTATAATCGTTTATTCAGGGCTAATCATATGAAAGCAATGCAGTATATACCGAACTAGTATCGTTTCCGCATCGCACTTTTGGTCAGATCGCAAAAGTTTTGACAATCAGATTAAAATTCTTAAACCATTCGCCAGAAGCACTCAGACTATTAGCAGGGTTTGTCTTAGTCTGTACTTTACACTATCGTCACCGATAACGCTCTGTAACACGAGACATCCTCTCACTTCCTTTTATTAGTCGAGAAACAATTAGGCTCTTCCTCTGTTTGATGTCATCTTGCTTACATCAATGCTTGAAGGGTTTATAGCGAACCACTCTATCGTGAATGATGAGACCAAACGCCTTGGTATTTACAGGGATATTTTTCTCCGTCTCGAACGTTATACGACACGTCACGCCATACGTCCTGGAGAGTATCTTTCCGTCGGCTGGCATCGAACACAACGATGGGAGCGTGAGACTTGAAATGGGAAGGATCAAGTAAAGACCGTAAGAGGCCGCTCGTTCCGTAGTACGAAGTTCATGGAAATTGGCGTAGGTCTTCGTATTAATTTCGGAAGGAATCCTGTCTAAAGTTCAAGTTCATATCCTCATAAGGGTACATGTTAGAATTTTAGATAGAGTTAAGCAATTACGTAAATTACAATGGTCCAAAAATACTTCTATTCGCTTGCCGTCGTATTGTTCGTACGGTCTCTGAGCGCCGAAAAAAGCAAGGTAACGAGGTTTCTCCAGCAAAGATTGCCGTTTCACGGTCCCAATCATGTTGATTAGAGGTGGGCACGTTATGGAGTACTCGTACAATTCCCAAGACGGAAAGGTAGCTTTCGATGATCCTCCGCTCTTGATGAAAATTAAGCAGGTTGAGACGATTAATATCATCAGTATTTATATGCGGTACATGCAAGATATTTTACTTAACTCTATCCTAGAGGGTTTTCTGCAGCAGGAGGTGGGGCGGCTTTTGTAAAGCGTTGTTGTCGTGTGGAACGAACCTAGTCACCTGCTCTTGTTTCGCGTTGATCAGTATTCGGAATAGTCTTTCAACGAATCCTAGTTATTGAGAGTATTAAAGGGATGCATACGTCAAAGATACTGTTTCAGCATGTACGTGAACTCCTTCAAATCTCCAACCGTGCGTTTTTGAAATGAGTTGCCCAACCATTCCTTAGAGATAGAAGTTTTTAAGTTGGTCGAATACCCACATCTCACGATGAATCAATCTCTACCCCGTTGAGCTCATTGGCAAATTCTTGAGAATAGTTGCAGTATTCCGTTATTACCAATTCTCGATGTGCGTCCAGGTTCTCCCGTAATCAAAAGTAGTCGACCTTTGATATGTAGCAGTGAGCGATGAGGTAGGGTGCATAACCCTTCTTGTTGGATAGATATCCTACGCTCGTTCCCGTTAGCTAACGGACCTGGGAATATACGAGGCGTTAGGTAATGATACTGGAAATGGTCAAGGTGTATCGAAGCGGCAGACTCCCCAATTTTCAGAATATCCACAGCCTCATCATTATTTTCGTAACGAGTACCTAGACGTCGTTAATGAGCTTCTTGGCAAGTGTATGTTAACGCTTTTCTCTGTCCTTTCTCAATGTTTCGAGAGAAGACTTCGCAGTCTTGTTTTATCTAGTACGAGTACCATCTCAGCGAAGTCGTTTTCAGATGTAGTCTAGCGATATCGTCTAGTCTTCTAAAGTTGACGATATTCCTCGCTGTCAACAAGTCGTGTACCGAGATAGACCTCAATACTCGCTTCGTTACCGGAATGGTAAATTTTATTGTTAGGCGCTGTCCACTATCTTATAGCCTGGTGGGGACGGTCATGCTGAACTCGGGCAAGGTATGACTCGGTTTCCGTTGATCGTAAGTCCCCGATACGAGATACCTTTTACACGGATCACATTCACGTGAGTATTTTCACAGTATTGGTAATATGTGCCGTCTTCCCATGCAGGAAGTATGAGCTGGATCGAACCCTAGCAAGGATGCAAACGTACCAGCTCGGGTAAAGTCGATTAGGTTAATTGCATTGTGATATAGCTCTTTAAAAGTGATAGGGTCACGATTAATCCGAGAGATTTACGTATAGGGACTTCCTTCGTAAAGAATCGATCTAACGCCTCAACTAATGTTCATATGTGCTGGAGGACTGTATACTCTCTTACCGTCACGCAAAAAAATTTATTATTAAGTTCGTCCAATTTTTTCCCCCCCCCCCCCCCCCCCCCCCCCCCCCTTTTTCGTATGGAAATTTGAACGTGGCCCCCAAATTGATCAGTCCGATATGAACCATTTTCTTACGATTCTCTTTCCGAGGCAGGTAATATGCGGGATAGAGTTCTCTGTCAGATTCGAACTATGACTGTCAGGTAAGTGTCTTAGAATAGATACTAAGTTTAACGTCAACGTGTGTATTTAAGGGGGAAGCTTAAAACAAGATGTATCCGCATTAATACGGTACCGTACTCTGATACAGAGCTTTGTTATAGGTGAATGGGTATTCCTCCGAGATATGGACAAGTTCGAGCGGTGGTCCTTAGATCCCAAAGAACTATCGAAGTAAACCGCCCGTTCACCGTTTTTATTATCCGCATACCATTGCGTACCCTTACCACTATACTCGTCAAGATTGATGATGGCGTTTCTCTATCATTTCTCAAGGAGGACCGTTAGGTAAAGCATCCTCTCGCATATACTCCTCTATAAGAAGGGGATTTTTAACCTGCGGCCGTACTTGCCAGATCCGTTTCCAGTAAGGGGCAGTTTAGGTAGTCATTTTTAATTTCGTGGTAAGGCGTTAGATACATACTTCCCCATGGCGATAGCTTCGACGCGCTACGATTAGGTCTCTGAGCCTCGTTCAATTGTTTCGTTTTCGCCTTAGCACTTTGTTCGGCCCTTGGTGATTCCTGCGGCTCCTCCGGCGGACGGGTCCAGCGCTTGCGATCAAAGGTAGGATAGGTAGAATTACCTTCCCTTTTCTTAACCACGTCTAGTAGTAGTAGTAGGACGCCGTTGACGATGTTGAGTTTTCTTCTTCTTCTTTTGACCTGAACCCATCTTGACTTTAGCTTTCATCGCGTTGGTGATTGCCACGCAGCGGGGGCTTTCTCGCTCAACTTCGAGTCTGGCTGCGAGTAATCTTTTCCACGATTTCTACGTTAAGTTCCACGATCTGCAGTATGAGTACTGCAGATCTTTCACCTTGGAGTAGGCGTTATCGTGTTCTTTTTACAGTGTCGATCTAATCGTTTATTCCAGGATCACCCCGTTTCAATCGTTTTTACAACTTTGTTCCCGGTCCACAGTACTGGTATCCAGGTATATGCGCTTCAAACGGTTAGATTATTGATTTATCTTATCCAACAAGCCTCCCCTCTTCTTGTCGCATGACACTTTACTGATTAGCATTTATATAGGTACGTCCTTATATAGATGAAGCAGTTCGTCACATGCGGCTCTGAGAAACAGACAAGGACTCTTTAACTTACACAACATCGTCATGATGAAGGGGTAGCTTACCTCTGAGACACGGTCGTTGTTACCCTGATACTATCCGCTGCATAATCTGTGGACCCATCGAATTGCGGTAAAACCAACGCCATGATCAGTCTGTTGGAGGAAACCTAACGGGCTACGGCTTCATGAAACGTGTACGTTTACTCAAAATCGTTATACCAGGCCTAAGTATCAACGTTTATCGAAGAGTCCTCTCACTCGTTGTAGGCATGGGCTATTTTCCCTTATTCCGACAACGCGGAAATTATCCCACCGCTCCGAGGCTGAACCGACTCTGTATCATATTTGAAGACGTCGCTTGCGATAAAACAGTTTTATTACAGGCTTATTTCAGTATGGGTTGGATAAGGACCATAGACTGTTTCTATCTCTGTCAGACGTACTCGCGCATCCCGAACAGATGTTGAGAGATAAGCTATCTTCTCATCGTATTCAGGATGGACGATACGAAACCTGAGTTGTCTACGACGATCACGTGAACACGGATATGACTTTCTCAAAAATTCAAGGAGGTTGTGCTCGCTGTGTTGGAAAGAATAACATGTATGATTTTTCGTGTGTGAGCAAAGATCATGGGATCTGATTAAAGGGCGATATCGCCTACGGTTCGATACTTTATCTTCCTCGATTGAGGTGATACGCGCGTTCAGTACGAGATAAGAACATCATGTCGTTCCATATCTAAATTCGGTAATTGTCTCTACAAACTATAGATCTCTCATCGAGTCAGAGGGAAATCTACTCTAAACTCTCAAGGGCAATACGCGCTAGATCGAAAAGGATCGTCAACGTCGAGTCACCCGTCTCATATATGGATGTCTGTAACAAGTCTTACGTCGTTAGGATGGATGCGAGACATTAGTAAACGTGCAGATAGTCGTCTTAACACCGCCAAGCGGACCTCATCAAAAGGTACAGATGGAAATCGCTGATTGGAGGATTTGGAGAACAATCGAATGATGAAATACGTCAACTTTGAGAGAGTACTCGTTCAAGGGATGGAGGAGGTGCGGAAAACTTGTCGCATCATCTTGAGGATCGGTATAACTGAAATAAAACAACGCTTGACGTTTTAGGTTCTAAGCTGGCTAAGTCTTAGAGGAACTTTCGAGATTCAACGAGGCATTTACAACGATTTTATAGCCAGGAGGTGTACTACGCTTAAGGGGACGGATGACAACAGCTTTACGATGCAGAAGGTTAGTTTTGCGAAACTTTGATGCCCTCATTACCTTCAGACGCGCGTCTAAAAGCTTATGTTAGATCTACGGTTTTATTTTTTTTTTTTATTTCTTTATTTTCATCGCGTTTCATCTACTTTACTTTGGATCGAAACCTCTGAAGAAGGATGGGAGACATTTCGAATTGACCTCTTTAAAGTGTGAACGTGGTTATAAGTTCAGAGGGCAGGCATCGTTTCACGATGGTCTTGAAACATGAAAGATATTATTTGTTTGTTGAATCTTAAAATTATCGTCGACCATCCGTTTCGAGGTGTTCAAGAATGACTTATATCTTTCATGATAGAAACACGCTCGACGACGAACGCCTCGTTTTTACACGTCGAATTTGGTTTTACTTCACGTTTAGATATAATGACCGTTTCCTTCGTTGTAAGAGACATATCTCTCCTTTCATCATGTTCGACGAAGGTCACAGAGGATATCATAAAAGGATTAGTAAGATATTAAACGAAAGTATAAGCCAACTACGTGTGCTCGCACGAATCAGAGCACGTAGCGAATGAATCGTTCAAACCATATCACGGAACTCTAAACAAGATGGGTGAAGCGCTCGCCGAAACCGAACCGAAGCCCCGCCTGAGAGGTCTCAGAGCAACCATCTATTCGATACTTATCTTTATTGTCTCACGCACATTCTGAAAGACATATGGAGATACGTCATGAAGGCGACTCTACACAAGCTCGGAGTCAAGCCTATCGTATTAGAGGGAAAGAGTGAACAATACTTCTACAATAAGAGGTACCGTATACGCGAGGACTATTAGAAATTACTCTTCAGAAGAGCACCTGCGAATTATACTAAGGTTGATCTGAAGTATATACAAGTCTATGCTGAGAAACGAACGCGCATCGGTTGAGAAAACGACCCTTTACGCTGTATCAAGATGCGGCCAGGATCAAAGTATTCGCTAATCATCAAACCTATGTTTGAAGAGGAGATCGAGGGTGAAGGTTTATACAGTTGGTGACGGGGAAGGGCGTCGATTATACCTATTGGGACGATCCTAACGAATTGGTAGATCGGATTACGACTCTGCCACGCATCTACCGGGCAGGACATTCGCCTCACCATAACGTGATGTTCTATCATCGAGGATTTACGCGAGGCGGGAATCATCGATAAAGACAATCAACTCTTCGATTTTTATATAAATGGCCGGCGTCAAGTGGGAGATTGCGCAGCGAACTCATCGTCCGGCAAAGACGACGATTCCCTCGATGACATGTGAGCGTTCGAGGCCTTGAACGAGTCCTTCAGGCCGATCTGGTGTGATGATACCCTACTCCGGTTCTAATAAGGGATTCAAGTCCTTCTCACCGTCATCGATAGTGTATTCCAAAAGGGTCTTGGGCCGCACCACGTCAAGACTAGGAGGGTAGAACGTCAGCGTCGCAATGGCTCTCCTCCTCGAAAAGGTAGGTTTACCTCGTGTACGTTCACCTTCAAACGGAATATAACGGGGTCAGAGGTTTTACAACCGCAGAATTCAAAACATCATGAGGAGAAAGAGATCAATCATTATTCTACATACAGCAACGGCAAGGTAGTGTCGTTGAACGATTTAATCGCACTCTCTAAGAACATGATGTGGAGGAGTTCTCGGCTAAAGGATTAGTATCGATGGAATCTGATATGAATCGATCCTTACTGGACGAATACAACGTACTGTACACTCGACATAAAGATTGAGACCTATAGACGTCAAGGACGATTAGACTTTTACATACTGTCTTAAACTCGTTTCAAGAGCTCAGATTCCACGCCGACGTATTTAAAGTTAGGCGATATGTCCGGCATCAGCAAGTATAAGGACCGTTTTAGAAAAGGGTCTATACCGACCAATGTCGATGAACGGTTTAAATTACGGCAGTGTGGTCGAGAATAATCCCTGGACCTTCCTACTCGAAGATATGAAAGGTAACCCTATCACGGGCGGTTTCTACGTAAGGAACTTAGAAAGACTTCGTTTCCTGACGTCTACCTCGTGGAGAAAAATAGTCAGCGTTCGGAAATAGAGCGTACGTCAAATGTTAGGGTTTGACTCGACAACAAATTCGTGGATCGATGCGAAGAATATAGATGGAGGGGTGAGAGGGTATGTCCCTCCCCATCCCGAGCATATAAAGCGAGCGGGAGGCTAGGGAGACGCATTCTCATTCAGAAATGATTTAGACGGTTGGGTTATCGTTCTGGAGGACTATGAGTGAAATTAAGATCTCAGTCAACAGTCTTGGATGTACTACATCGCGAGAGTCGAGAAGGGTTACAGCGAGTGTTGCGACTCTTCGGTAGCACTGGCTTCGGATGCATAATCGGGGAATGTTTTACGAGGCGGTCCAGTCCTCGAGAACTGTTCAACATCATGTGCCGTCTACAAGCTGAAGGAAGGGGGAGGATACGACCACAAATTCTCAGCGAGGACGCTCCCCTGCTCGACGAAGACGTCTTTGTGCATCGAGCTGGATCGGATCGAGGCGGGAGGAAACTCGACCGCGTCCAAAAGACCCCCCCCCCCCCCCCCCCCCCCCCCCCCCCCCCCCCCCCCACCCACCCCCCCCCCCCCCCCCCCCCCCCCCCCCCCCCCCCCCTCCCGAACTCGAAAAGTATCGGGCCTACAACGTTCGTTCCACCTGGAAGGAGACGAATGAGGATCAGCGAGCCGGAGGACGAGCCGAACATCGTGACGCTGGATATGTGGGTAAAGTGCATCTTCCGCGGCAAAAACTTTGGCGCGAGGATCAGAAGTCGGTTTAACGCGTGCAGCGGGATGATCTATCTAGGAGACAGACAAATACAAACATTTTCAAGTGGTGAAAAGACTATATGTTGAAAAGTCTAAGACTTGAGAGAGAATTTTGTACTGAATATATTATATGTATCATATGTAATATTAAGAATATACTAGTTTAAAATAAACTGTACTATTTATTTAGAGGTGAATAATACTTGCATATCCTTGACCATCAGGGTTCGAGGTTCTATAAGCTTACCCTCCCTCTTTGAGAGAGAATAATACTTGTCATATCCTTGACATCAGGGGGTTCGAGGTCCATAAGCTACCTCACAATCAGAGAGGAGAATTTTGTATCTGAATAATAACTTGTCTATTATCCTTAATTCCCAATCCCTTTGCTTAGGATCATGGTTATTGAGGGAGTAAGCTGGCTCTACTTCTTCACGATGTGATGAGAGAGGATGAGAAGGAGAGGAAAACCCTGTTCGCCGTATGCTAGTCTCCCCCCCGACCCCCTCTCAGCCATCCCGAAAAAGAATGGATAACGTGTCTGGCGCTTCAACACCCCCCCCCCCCCCCTCCTGCAGCTCCCGTCACGTCCTCTCCCCCATCCTCCCCCCCCCCCCCCCTCCCCCCCCTCGATGTGTCCCAAAAAAATTTTTTGCCCCCCTCCCCCTCCACCCAAGTCCTAATCACCAACCTACACACATCAACCCTCCCCAACATCCATTTTTATGTTAATGGAGTCACAGAAATAAACCAGATGCTCCACACACTCACCCCTCTGCCACATCGCGTTGCTACAACCCTTCTTATTCCCACATCCCCCCATCCCCCCACTCCCCCCCTCCCCCCTGTTGCAGAATTCTCACTTTCCCTCTTACTCCCCTTCCCTCCCTGGGGAGTAGGCCTTGCTAATGTGTTTATAGTACAAACGCATGCTTAGAGAAAGTGGTTGCTTTTGGTGACAAAATAACACGAAATGCTTCTATTGTGTTTTTTTATGTATTTTTTATTGAAATACTTGAAGTTAAACAAGAATATGTCAAAATGTTCCGAAATATACAGTTGTCCATTATTCACACTATTATAAGCCGTAATTAATTTGTTTTGGGAGCCATTATCTTCACAAAACTTTTTGGGGGTTTTTTTTGAGAAGTGAAAGAAAAAAGGTGGCGAGTTGGGTTATTAATTGAGGGGAAATCTTTTAAGAAAGAAAAAAAAAAAAAAAATTTTTTTACTTTGGGGTATTTAACTTGCACTTTCTGAAAACCCACCCGTTATATCAGCACATTATAATTTCTATGAGGAGAGAGAAAGGGCCTACCAATTTTGAGGGGAAAAGCTATTTTAACATAGCTCCCAGGGTTCATTTAAAAACCCATAATTAACTAGGACAGACGGCCTTTACTTACTCTCCGAAGGAAATTGTGCTACGGATTTTTTTTAAACTCAAAAAAAATCCCTTGACTCCACCGGGGGTTTTAAAACCCCCGAGGTGAGGGACTTTACCCCAAGACCACGGGAATCGACAAAATTACTTAAGGGGTGAATAATTTTGTTCATCCTGTGCCTTCATACTTTTAATTCACACCCTTAACAACAGTTTTTTAATAAAAAAAAAATTTTAAAAATTTAAAAAATAGGGGATCTGGTGATTGGGGAAAAGGGGTCGGACTTCGGGACTGGGGGTCCGGGGGTTTTAATCTCCTCGGTCCCGGCCACAGTTTTTTTTTGATTGCCAAAAAACCCCTTTCCTTTACCTCTGACAAGACGTGTATTAATCACAACTTGTGAAAAATGTGGAATGCCAGGCCCCCACCGTGGTTCGGAACCACGTTAAACTGTAGGTCCTCCCTTTTATCTCACAATCACCCTACCATAAAAACATAGTGTAAGGGGGTTTTAACACGAAAAGGGTTTGTAAGACGCGGGGCTAAAAATAATAATAATAATAATAATAATAATAATAATAATTAAAAATAATTTTTAATTTTCCCTTTATTATAGTGCTGGCCAACAGTGTAAGACCTATAACAGGACAGCACTGAAAAGTACACACGTTCAAAACCCTTACAAAACTATATTTAACACGAAAAAATTATAGACAAAAATGGGTAAATAATGTTATATACTGATGGGAAAAGTTACGAGATAAAAAAAGTAGTTAATAATAATAATAATAAAAAATAACATTAATAACAAATAACTAAATAGTAAGCAGTAAAAATTTTGCCAAAAAAAAAGATCAAAATATTGTAAGTTTAAATAAAAAAGGCAGAACCTCTACATGTAAATTATGATAAGGGATTTCCTAAAAACTCTCTGAGTTTAGTTTTCCTTTTATGATTAAAGGGCGAATTAGACAAATCTAGAATTGGCGCTATGGATACAACGCCTATAGGGCTCATCTTATAAGAGCTATCGATAAAAAATAATTTAGGATTACGAGAAAAAAGAGAAAGGGGTTTGAACGCCTACATGACGGGGCAAAAATTTTCAAGAAATTTTGTTATTGAAAATATTAATAATAAAAAATAAATCATATTTTCGTTGGTAAACCTCAACTATTCCAAAAAAAATGAGCTTTTTAAAAAAGCTACTCGTCTCGTTATTTTATGATAGTTACCATAACTGTTTAACACAAGTTTCGCTGACAAACAAGTTGGAAAATAAAAAAAATTTCGTTGATAGAATGGTTTAAGGCGGGCTCTTCTCGCAATAGATTTTGCTACCGATGACCCGGAGATCGGGGGGGTTTTTAAAACTGGTCAGGTGTATGAGGATGTTATTTTATAAAAAATACCTGCCTATAAGACTGTGACTGTACCTGACAATAAGGGCTGTGACTGTACCCGCACTATAAGACTGGGGATGTACCTGCCCAAAAAGACTGTGACTGTAAACCCGCACTATAAGGGCTGTGGGCTGTCCTGCACTATGGGGACCCAGTTTCTGGACGACAAAAAACGGGCGAAATAGAGCAAACCCCTGGATAAAAACCCGGGGGACTTGAGGACCAGGTTCTCGTGCCTTTGTGTCATGGGTCTCCTCATCCAAGGTCGGTACAGGTCCTCCAGGATCACCGCAGACATGCGTTAAACCCCGTAAACTTGCGGGAGAGATCAACATTTCACATCGAGGCAACGTGCTGACGGGGGAGATCAACTTTTCACACTCGAGGACAACGTGGACAGGGGAGAAAAACATTTCACACTCGTGGACAACGTACTGACGGAGAGACAACTTTCACACTCGAGGACAACGTGCTGACAGGGGAATAAACTTTTCCACTCGAGGACAACGTGCTGAAGGGGAAAACAACATTTCACACTCGTAGACAACGTATGACAGGAAGATAAAACATTTCACACTCGGGGGCAACGTCTGAAGGGAGATCAAATTTCCACTCGGGACAACGTGCTGACAGGGGAGATCAACATTTCCACTCGTGGCAACGTACTGACGGGGAGAGATCAACATTTCACACTCGTGGCAACGATGACAGGAAATATAAAACATTTCACACTCTGGAAACGACTCAAGGAGAGATCAACATTTCACACTCGTGGACAACGTCTGACAGGGATATCAATTTTTCATACTGTGGACACCCGGTTGACAGGAGGATAAAATTTCACACCGAGGACAACGTGCGACAGGGGAGTCAACATTCCAATCGTGGACAACGTATGACAGGAGAGATCAACATTTCCCCACCCCTTGGACAACGTAACTGACAGGAGAAAATCAACATTTCACACTCGGGACAACGTACTGACGGGAGAAGATCAACATTTCACACTCGAGGACAACGTACTGACGGGAAAGAGATCAAATTTCACACTCGGGGACAACGTACTGACAGGAGATATCAACATTTCGTACTCGTGGACAACGTACTCACCGGAGAGTTCAACGAGTATGATTTTACAATCTTCCTCCATGAAAATGCGGGTACACTTCCTCTAAAATAAAGCCTTCCTAATACTTAAAATTATTAGCATAATTAGTACAATAGCGTATAACTCGAACGGGTAGTAAGACTCGGTGCTAAAAAAAAAAAGGTTCATAGAGAACCTTAGGGTGGAAATTAAATTATGTAAGGCTTTTCTTTCATGCTTTCTGACCCCCCTCCCCCCAAAGTTCATCCGTCGTAAAAGTAAACTTAAGATTTTTCCCTACCCTCCGTAACCCCCCCCCCTTCCCCCTTTCCTATTTTACCGTAATTTCTTACGCTTTGGTAAAGTGTCTCATATTAAATCGTTTGTTTATTTTTTATACTTAGGGATCTTTTTTAAAAAGAGTGATATAAAATTTAAGAATACTTTAGTTGCGGTTCATATAAATTAGTGAATGAAATATTATAAGTTAAACATCATATTTTTAATATATTTTTTTCTGACAAAAAAAATATATATTTTAGATTTTATTTTTACCAGAAACATTGATAAAATAAAACCTTAAAACCAACGTAAGATGGATTCTGAAACCCCGCTCACCCCTCATAATAGAACATAAGAAAATACTTCCCCTACTAACCCCCAGACCCTTACATATTTTAAAAGGGTGGCCCCTTATCTGACAGATATAAAAGATACTACAGCCCAATTTTTATAGAAAAAGCCTTAGCTGAATGGTTATAAAAGCTACCCACAGTCCAATTTTAATAGAACAAACTGAACTGATACAAGTTACTACAGTTCAATTTTAATAGAAAAAAAACATTAGGTAATAATAAAAGCTACTTAAAAGTCCAATTTTAAAGGGAAAAACCTTATCTGACGGCTATAAAAGCTACTACAGTCCAATTTTCATAAAAAAAACCTTATCGAGGGCTAAAAAAAGCTATACAGTCCAATTTTCATAGAAAAAACTTAGCTGATAGTTGTAAAAGCAATACGTCCAATTTTAACAGAAAAAACATTAGTTAAGGTTATAAAAGTACTAAGGTCTAATTTTTCATAGTAAAAACCTTACTGTGGTTATAAAAGTAATACACAGCCCAAATTTTAATAAAAAAAAAACCTTAGTGATGGTTATAAAAGCTCTACGGTTAATTTTCAAAGAAAAGCCTTATCGATGGATATAAAAGATCTACAGTCCAAATTTTTTCATATAAAAAACCTTATTGATTGATATAAAAGCTACTACAGTCCCTTTTTATAGTAAGAGTCTTCCCTAAAAGCTACTGACCTTGTGAGTGTTGATACGTAAATTGCAGCTGAATGTACCTTAGGGAGGAACTAAAAAAAACCCTTCCAGCTTTTTTGAATATTCCAGGCAGGCCGTCGATTCCTTGGAAAACTGTGTCCCCAAAAAGGGGGAACACCTGGGTCTTTGGCCGTCACCACCTGAGCGGGTAAAACATACGTCAAAAACTATCAAAACAAAGCGTTTTTTTCCCCACCTGAATTAAAAATAAACCCCCGGTATCCGGCAACGGGATATCCGGTATTTCTATAAACCCGGGACGGCCACCAGTTACGCACAAATACACATTCAACATATACATAGAAAGCTCAAAGGGTAAAAGGAAAAATGGGGTAAGGTCATAAACACACATTTTCTGGCAAAACTTTTATATCAGGGTTGGCGTGGTCACGTGATTGAGGATACGGACTCGGGACTAAAGAGAATGTCTAGGGACCACGGATAATAGGGTCACAATCTTTACTTAAAGTCAGAATATTAAAAGTGAGAGGGAACAGGAATTAAAACTACTAACATCTTGTTGTAAAAATTTTAAAACGCTAGGATTGACAAAGTTACCCAAGAAAACAAGTTATAAACAAATGTTACGAATAAAAACCGTTAAAAATCTAAAATATCAACTTTATAATCACTCGATTCGGGGGTTTCCGGGGGTTTACGGCGCCCCTTTTGGAAAAAACTGCTGCGATAAAGGGGGGAATAGTGTTCAGGTGTATTGAGGATGGGTTCCCCTAAAATGGTTTACCACTATTACTTCAGCAAATGCAGGTACAGTTCGTCTAAAATCAACCTTACTAATCCCTAACAACTAGCGTAATTAATAAATATGTGAAATACCCCAAAAAAATAGTTAAAGACAAGAGGGTTTAAAAAAAAAGTCAAAATAATATAATTTTATATTTTAAAAGATTTGGGAATACTAATTACAGGGTTTTAAAATCTTTATAAAAAAAATATGATACAATCATTTAAATTATGACAATAATTTAAAAGGTTTAACCATTTAAAAATGGTGGACTTTTCTTGAAATTGCACTAAAACAAAGCTATAGGGTGATGTAATCGAGTATATATTTCGTGTCGGACTTCTGTTCTGAGGATCCGGGGTCAATCCCGGTCCCGGCACAGAAAATTTTTCTGATTACCAAACCCTTCCTTCACCTTGACAAATGTGTATTAATCACAACTTGTGAATGTGTGGAAATTTCCAGGCCTCCACCTGGTTCGGATCCCACGTTAAACTGTAGGTCCTCCATTTCACTCACAAACACCCTACCATTACACATTACGTAATGCGTTGATACGAAGGGTAGTAAGACGCGATAGTAATAATATACTTTTTGGGGTTTCACCCGGGTGTAAAAATTAGAAAAAAGAAAAAAAACACTAAAAATTTGCTAGAATCAACTACTCTTTGGCTAGTGAAAAAGGCTGACGAAAATTTTTCAAAATATTAAGATTTTTTTTAAACTTGAAAATATTATTATTGTGTCTTACTTCCCCTTTGGGTTTTACCACTTACGCTAATTGTAATGGAAGGGTGATTGGAGATGAAATGAAGGCCTAAAATTTTTAACTGGAATCCGAACCACGGTGGACCGGGATTCCACACATCCACAATTGTTATTAAACACGTCTTTTCAGAGGGGAAGGAAGGGTTTGGAATCAATAAATCTGTGCCGGGGGCCGAGGGTTGAACCCCCCCGGGCCCCCAGCACAGAATCTGACACCTTACCCTAGTCCACCGGCCCCCCCTATAACTTGAAATTTAATTTTTAAAAAATTTTAAAATTACAATTTTCAATTAAAATCCCGTAGAGGTTATAGTTCGGACGTTTAAAATACGAATCAAAAAAAAAATTGTTTATAAAAATAACCACAGGGTATCAAAACCCAAGAGATGGGTGCCAAAAAAGAAAAAAAAAAAGCTTCTCAACCCGGTTGTTTAAAAAAAAAGGGGGGTTTTTTTTTTTT
>JBCFYV010003672.1:0-27062 GCA_039000515.1 Timema cristinae
CCACCAAAGCGTGTGTCATTTCAATTGTTTAAGTTTGGGTTTGGTGTTCATATTTTCAAACAATATCACAATAGCATCAAGTTAATTTTTGTTTCCTAACTACCACTTAGTTTTGAGTGTATTTTGATGATATTTCAAAGTATTATTTAATGTATCCCATCTATCTTCATACACACACACTCTCTCACTCCCACACAATTAATTTCGCACATACACTTTCTTTCACACACTAAATCTTTCTCACTCTCTCTCAGCCGCTTTCTCTAACACACACTCTCTTTAAAACACTCTAGCTCTCTCTCAATAAGTCTCTTTCTCATAATTTATCTGTCTCACAATCTTTCTTCCGCCACTCTTTCTCACACTTGCTTTCTTACACACTCTCTTACTCTCACACACTCTCTCACCAACACTCCCTATCACACACACACTATTTTCACAGAATCTTTCTTTCTCTCACATAATATTTCACATGCTCTTTCTCACACATTTTGTTTCTCTCTCTCACACACACACTCTATCTCACTTTCTCTCCCACTATCTTACACTTTCTCTCAAACACACACTCTTTCTTTCCCACTCTATTCCTTTCACACACACCATCTCTCCCTATCACACTTCCACATTCACTCTATCACATTCGCTTTCTATTATTAACAATCTCAATATCACACTCACTCACACAATACTCATTCATACACTCAGCATTCAGAATCACATTCAATCACACAGTTACTCACACACTCACCCTCTCATTTTCTCAATTTCTCACGCGTTCCTTCTATATAACTTCTATATAATTTGATAGTCCCATTTCCGTTAGTTGAAACTACGGGAAAACGATTTTGACCAACGAAGACTCATTTTAAAAGTTTATGCTCAAGGAAGTCAGAAAAAAATAGTATCCTGAAACTAAAACCCAATTTTCTTAAGGAATTTCACATCTCTTCCTTCTTTTTGTGTGTGTATGTGTGTGTGTGTGTTGTGGTTCATCTGTACAACCATTCTTTGTTTACATCACCATGTAAACCATGATTTGTGTATCGTATATCTTATCAATGAATAAAATATTTCTTTTTGATTAAAAATAATAACAACTCGGTTCTACTTGAGTGGTTTCATTCACCAAATAGAGAGCTGGAATAATGGCTGTTTTAAAGCTCTCATCATGGCGTGAAGGTAGAAAATATACATTTTGATTAAAATTAAACACCGAAAGCTATTTATAGATGTAAAGTTGATAGCCATTGATAGTTAAATTTTTAACTAGAAAGTCGAGTGAGGGCTTATTAAATAGAACATTTCCTAATAAAAAAATTTAGAATACATTTTAGTGCAATAATCTGCAGACATCACTGCAACGATCCACTAGCTAGCAGATATATTTTAACTTTAAATCCAAATATAAAATAATGTCATGTCTGTAGAAACGACTATTAAAATTTGACAAAAGTTCGCGTGTGTTTACTTACTGAATTATAAATCAATGTTTAACCAACAAAGAATAAATCGAGTATTTTATTTGAAAATTATTCAAAGCTTGATAAAATTGATGATATTGAAAACCTTGGACATTGTTTTAATTCTTACAAATGTGTAATAGCAATAGCGAGAATTGCCACAGGTGCATCTATTGAATAAACCAAACCCTGTGATAAGTTTGTGGACTCTAGATTCAAACAGCAACCCACAGCTGCATACAAGTGTAACTATACATATAATACACGGCTCATATGGACGATAGTATCCATGCAAGCCACAACAATTATCCAAAGAGCTTTCAAAGAGATATTTTGACGGGAATGGGGATGGACCTCTCAAATATCGTAGATGGTGGAGGGTGCTCAACCACGGGAAGGTGAATCTCGATACCAAAAATTTCCATCAGTTTTGCCTTTCCACTTTAAATGAATGTAATTTCCTATCAATGTTTGCTATGCGATGATCACCAACACAGTTCAAGGACAAACTCTGAAGGTGTCAAGCGTTGATCACCACGGCAAGTGTTTCTCACATGGACAACTAACTATATGGGGAGTGATCCGTGATATTTGTAGCAGTAACCTCTAACTGCTCGCTCCTGATGATAAAACCACTAACATATTTTATAAAGAAGCATGTACTTATATTTAGTTACTTTATTTTTTTCAAATAATACACGTATTTTGTGTGTCTAATCTTATAGCTGAAATAATTAGCGTACATTGGCTATATTAATACTGAAAGTACATCTTTTATTAGATCCAAACTTTCATCATTGCTACCTAATACGTTGCGTGATTTCTTCTCAGTAAAAACTTAGCGATTATAAACGTTATTATTTCAATGGAAATTTTTTTTGAAAATAATATTAACGTGAGTGAAGCAGCAGGTAAAAAGTATTTAAGAATAAATAAATAACTAAAGAAATTTTTATTTTATATAACTTTGTGATGTTTAAAAGTTTGGTTTGCAGGTGAAACGTCCATAATAGCAGTAGGTCAAGGGCTTGTCTCATAAAGCTACAAGTCTACAATTTGCGAGATAATTCACTTGTATTTTTATATTTTAGCACTGCGTCTTACTACCCGTTCGGGTTATACGCCTATGTATTAATTACGCTAATTGGTTGGGGAAGAGGTTTAATTTCGCGGATGTATAGTCCTACCCACATATGCGTGGAGATAGATAGAAACTATTTAGGAAAAACCACCCTCATTACACCTGACCGAGATCGAACTCCGATCTTCTTGACATTGAGAGTGTAGTATATTGAGAGAGTGAAGCCTTATATCATGTGGCCACCGAAGCGGGTAATTCACTTGTATCTTGTGATAATTTAGAAAAATATGTTTCATGAAGCTAAAAATAAACACTTTTGATTACACTTGAAATTTTACAATTTACAGCTTGTTTTACAAGTAGACTCACAGTATAGTTGCATAAAGTTACTTGTGGCTTACAAGCACTTGTAAATAAAGAAGTATTTTCTACAAGTCCTGGCACATTGGTAAATTACTTTATAAGTATAATTTTAATGCGTCAAGTATACTTCCTTAATAAATAAATCACATGTGTAAACATTTTAAATAACATGTGTAGGCCTATAATATTTAGAAACTTATGGATGAGGGTGTAGACAAGATAATTATTGAGATTAGGAGATGACCACTTATGGATTATCTCTAGAATGAGTCCGTTTGAATCTGAGATACTATAACAATACATAGGCAATGATTACTTGCCAAAATAAATAATAAACGACCTTATTTCAGTACAAAATTAAATTAATAATCAATTAGTGTCTTACAGTAATGTCGAGCCTTAAAAACAAAGAAAAGTATTATAACTCATCCATCACCTTCCATAACTTTATTCTATGTCTTAACTTTTAGCTTAGGAAAAGTAAAACAAAATATGTTTATGTTCTTTAATTTTTTTTTTAAATAATAAATATTGTAATATTTAGTTACAGCTGTCACAAAATAATTTTAAAATAGTTTATGTACTTTTGGCTGCTCTAAAAATAGGGATTAATATTGATGTATTAATATTTTACTTGTAATTAATAAACCTGTTGACATGAAATATTTTCAGTAAGTGCACTAATATTTACAAGTCAAACCATTTTCTTTAAGAAACCCTTCATATTCACAATTTTTAAGATATTTACTTTTAGCTTGTAAATTATGTAATTTTAACTTGTCAACTAATAATGACTTTTAAATTGTAAATTATAGATTTGTAAATTGTAAATTAACTAAAGACTTGTAGTTTGATAAAACATACACTCATTCTCTGTTAAAGTTTAACACGCTCCCCTTCATATTTTGTACAAGTACGCTATCCAGTCTTGAGTTTGATAACTCCCCCATCTAACTCCATCTTGAGCGGGATTCAATGCAGACAAAGTGGGACTTGATTCATTATCTGTCATAACACAAGTGAAGTTCGTGTATGTGTACAAATATTTCGTTTAAAAAACTCCCCTCGTGCAAGAGAGAGCTGTTAGTCTAAACGATCCATTCACTCCCTCTTGCCACCACCTCTAAGAAGGGGGAGGAGGTTTAATGTGACCCTTTTCACACGCCTCTAAACACCCCTTACTCCTCTTTAAACCTTTAGCGGAGTTCAGGGGTGTCCATTAGTGAGCATTGGACAGAAGGCACCTTTCCTTCCCCTCCTTCCCTGCCTACACCCAGCCGGGATTCAAACCCCTACCTCTATGCCACTGGCAGTTCTGTAAATTGTGAGTCCCTTGGTTTGTGAACCTGCCGGTGCGAGTAGGAGACAAAATGATTGAGAACGGCGAGTTGAACAAGAATTTTTAATGACTCTGTTTTACTGTTCCGGTTGGAATACTTTTTTACCACCATGTATAGCTACCCGTTTGTGTTATATACATATGTAATAAGTACACTAATGTGCTATGGATGGAGAAATCTTAATTTAGAGGAAGTGTAGCTGCATTTGCGGCAGTAAAAAATCAAGAAAAACCCCTCTCAGAACACTTGACTGAGACTTTAACGCCGATCCTCCCATCTCAGTGGCATAGCTATAGGGTGGCCAAAGTGCACAAATGCCATAGACCCGTGCCCGATTGAGGCCCATCATGCAGGTCCAAACACCCAAAATTAATTAGTCCGTTAAGTTGGCAAAAGATTAAAGTGTTATTCTTTAAGCCTTTTTTGTTTCATAAAGATCTCATTTAAAAAGATTACTCAATAGTCACTTTATTGTGCATAATTTCATGATCTGCAAAAAATATCTGACATATTTTCCTGTAGAATCATTATTTATACGATATAAGAAAATTTAAAGAAATCATTTTTGTGCCAGTAAATAATTAACTTGACAATTTTACATGCAGACATTTTCGACAATCCATTTTTATCATTTCTAAGATAATTTGCTAAAGTTCAAACAATTAATAAATATTGCATTGCTTTGGCTATTTGGTAAGTGGAAGCGATACAACTGAAAAAAAACCTTAGTGCGTGGTGCATTGTCCATATCTATTAACGCATGCGCAGTGAAGTTTGTCTTTTTACTCAGCAAAGCACCAGTGTGTTTATTATCTACGTAAGTTGCCAACGTGACAATTATTCTTCTGTTGAGGGACCCCACCATGAAAGTTTTGCCAACGGCTCATTACTTCCTAGTTATACCTCTGCCGTCATCGGCCGTTAAGTCTATTGAGAAAGTGACACCTTTATACATGCGGCCATCGAGGTGGGTCATACATTTATTTATAATGGTTCTTGTTTTTGTTCTTGAAGAATATACTGTAAGGGGTTTTTGTTAATGTTCTTCTTTAAGGATTATTATTTAAACTCGCAAAATACAGAAAAGGTCACACATTTATTTATGCCAGTAAATTCCAGGTTACCTTAAATTGCAATTTACCAATGTAATGTGCCATGGCTGCTTTACACTCCTACCCATATCATATTCTGATTGGGCCCTCAGTAACAATTGGTAATGTACAAACAATAACAATAGAAGTTCATATTTATTTACACTAGTTAAATTTTGTCTAGTACTGTCCACTATTTTAAGAAGATGCTTTATCAAACAAGTAAGCATCAACTTTATAAAATCTTTCTTGCTTTTTTATTAATTTGTAAGTAGTCTTCCCGTTGACGGAACTGTGGACTAATTGTTAGGCTCACATGGTTTGGTTCACAAAAATCAGGAAGGTCTGTGCTCTAATCCTGGTTGGCTGTACTGTACAGATAGTTTTCCTAAATTGTTTTTTTTTCACCCACTCTCTCTCTCCTCTCTCTCTCTCTCTCTCTCTCTCTCTCTCTCTCAAAGAACATTCTAATACATTACGTCTCCAGTTTTCCTTACTCTTCTCAACCCCATTTGAGAGGTTTAAATGCATCATTCTTGGATTTTAAAAAATGTATTGGAAGACTTAACTTTTTTTCAATTGAAGTCTACTATTATAAACTAGAAAATTGAAAAAAATTGAAACAATTTAAACAACTTGTAGCCACTAATCAGGTTGTGGAAGAGCAATCCCGCCTCAAAACTTAATCTGTGGATGGATATTTTTTTAGCTTGTAACCTATCACTATTTATCCAATGATATGTGAAAGGTTAGCTAACAGTCATTAGCCTATTTGTGAGTTTATTTTTAAGAGTTTGTTTTGTTTATACCACGTTTTACTATATGTTTGGGATATACGCTACTATCAATCTCAACAGTATTAGCTGCTTATTTTTTCTAAACAGAAATGTTCACAGAAAACACATGGAACTTCCTGATCATAATGATATCATAGTAAATATTTATGTAAATTATACCCTCCTAGAGCTCTCAGTTAAATGATACATTCCTAGAGCTCTCAGTCAAACGATACGCTCCTAAAGCTCTCAGTCAAATGATACCCTCCTAGAGCTCTCAGTCAAATGATACATTCCTAGATCTCTCAGTCAATTTATACCCTTCTAGGGATTTCTGTCAAATTCTGCTTGTGAATGCCATTCTGGTTTTTGATTCCAGGAAATATAGTTTTTATAAATTATGCCAAAGACGTGTGCTATTCAAAATACGATAAGTGGAATATTCAATGCTATTTACCATCAACGGAGAACTAGACACTTTCAGTGGAGTGATTTTTAGCTTAAATATAAACAAACAGATTATTGCAAGTACCATAAGTCCATAACTTACCAATCACGTGACTGTAACACAAACCATGATAAAATTCCACGTTTGGGGAGGATAAGCTAGTTTTGATAATGAACGCAACATGAATTTTTAAATCTCATCAAATTAGAGAAAATGTGTAGTTTAATTTCTAACATATTGCATTATTATTAGTATTGTAATAATTAAGTTTTACGTATTTTTAGGAAAAACTAAATAATACATTTAATTTATGTTTGTCGTGTAACTCTTGCATTAGTAAACGGATCTCCACCAAGTTAGCATATACAGCCTGTAGGCAACCAGCAATACACTTTTATATTTAAATGTTTTATCTTTCTAACATTTTCACAGGACTAGGGCGCTAAGGAATTTAAATGATATTTCTTGCACCAAAGTTCACATAAAGAGTCTAATTACACTCTACCCACATCAGTGATCAGACGGTCTATGACATAACTATCGCAATATACATTATTTCTGGTAATAGAAGGGCGGTGTTTGAATCCTAACTGGGTGTGTTGAGGGTTGTTTTTACTAAATGGTCTCCCACAAATTGTACATACAAATACGGGTATATTTCTTCTAGAACCAACTTTTCTCATAACACCCAAATAATGTAGTTAAATGCCGGTAGTCTGGATGGGTAGTAAGGGTACGGCGTGAAAATAAAGTTACACTAATCAAAGTTGGCCTGACCGGATTTTGTTACCACACTATAAAATATATTTAAGCGGGTCTATATTATTCTTTAATAGACAATCTAAAAAATAAAGACGGTCAAAACTCAAAGTTAATTCTGTCGGTTCCAATCAAACTTCGAATAGAAGCCCACAACCCTTCTTTTAATAATACAAACCATTCCTATATAAAACACTTATTTCGCGTTAATGGATCATTTTACCTTGGGCAAAAAAATCTAAATAAATGTTGAAAAAATATTATTAGTGTTCAAACGGAACAGTGAGCCTTTCTTTTGTAAACTTCATACTTCTGTGCTGGCGGTCGGGGTTCAATCCTTGGTCCCGGCACAGATTTATCTGATTACCAAACCCTTCCTTCACCTCTGACAAGACGTGTATTAATCACATCTTGTGAATGTGAGAAATGCCA
The DNA here is from genome assembly GCA_039000515.1 of Timema cristinae. NCBI lineage: Eukaryota > Metazoa > Arthropoda > Insecta > Phasmatodea > Timematidae > Timema > Timema cristinae. The sequence goes on from JBCFYV010003672.1 coordinate 7,751, forward strand.
GGCCTCCACCGTGGCTCGGATTCCACGTTAAACTGTAGGTCCTTCATTTCATCTCACAATCACCCTACCATTACACATTAGCGTAGTGCGTATAACCCGAACGGGTAGTAAGACGCGGTGCTAATAATAATAATAATTTTGTAAACTTAGTCTTGGTACTCTTTTGGGCTATAAGAATTTGCACTAATTATGCTAATATGCTAGGAATTATGAAGGTTGAATTTAAAGAAATCGTGCTCACATTTGCGTGTAGAAAGAGAAAGAGTAGAAAGCCCTTCAGGAAAAAACACTGTCAGTACATTCTACCGAGAATAAAGCCCCATTCTCGTTGTCAGCAGAAGTTCAATCTATTACAAGAGTGACGCTTTAGATAATTCAAACCCCAAAGCGGGTCAGATGAAATCAATTAAAATCGTAATCATAATGAGAAGAGCAACATTTTCTTTTTATTTTACTAACCACTATTTTCTCTGCGCATTAAATATGCCATAGGGGTATTGATGAGAATGGAATAATGTAAAGTAAATATGGGAAACAATTCAGAAAGAAAAACACTTTAGTATAGTCAGCTAAGATTTGATCCTCGACCTCCCCATTCCCGGCATGCGTTGTCACGCTCGTGAGTAGGAGATATACTGTATACAAACATTTAAAAATAGTACTGAATCTGTTTAATGTTTGTTGGAGTAATAACCGAGGGCATGAATCTTGACCAAATTTAACTGTAATTAACCTTTTCCCTTAGGACATCAATTTATATTATTAAACCTATACCATAAGACGTTTGCTACCACAACTTATCTGACATTTCTGAACTGATCTGAACCGTTTAGGTCTAAATATTACATCCCAACGTGCTGATTTACAAATAATTGTCAGAATTTTGAAAATTGCATTCAGAAAAAAGTTATATGACATTTTGTTTATATTAGAACATTTTTGTATATATAAAAGGTAAGATAACATTTTCTTGGGTACAGTTCTTTGAACTATGATCATTAGCTTCAAATCTGCAATGCCGGTGAAAGAACTTAGACCTCAACGGTTACAATAGGTTCAGAATTAAAAATTAGTAGGGGTGAAAAATTTAATGTCTATTACTAAATGGGCAAAACCCATTTAGCATTTATGTATCACTTCTCAACAGATTGACTTTATATCTTCATCATTTAGTATTTTCTTTTATTATTTTATTAATCTTATTTAAAATATTCTTAAAGTAAAAACTAAATAAATTTATCGTAAGTTTATTATTTTGCTTTTTCTTGCGTATATTTACATACATATACATACACATACACACATACATAATAACGCTATTCCTTTAAGGGGTAGGCAATAAATTGTGCATATAGCTTAAAAAACAACTCCACACTTAATTCATCTTCACTAAACTTCTCCAAATTTAAAAAATCAATACATTACCGTAATCTTAAATTTTTTACTTATCTTTTTCTTTAATAATTTCATTAAATATATTTTTAATTGTAAAAATGAATTAATTAATCTTAATTCTATGAACTGACCTGTTTTTTTTTCACAAGTTCGTCCCCTTTTAAAATGGTACCACAATTATGACCCATTTTACATTAATAGGGTTTTATTATTTTTACCAAAATAAAATTCAAAAGGCGACTGTGAAAACCAGATGTTAAGCCTCCAAAACTGTTATATCCTATCTATCTCACGGCTTCCATGATACAGGTCGAGGCGTCCACGATAATTCCAGTCTGTGGTTCACAGTAAAACATAAAATAGGTATTATCAATATTATTATACCTATACAGCAAGAAGTTTGTGGACACAATAATAATAATTTAATTATTATCTACTGTACAATGCTTCGTGTACGTCGGAATGAACGAATCATCACAGATCGACGGCAATATGAAATTAACCACGCAATAAAGAAAGCGTGCCACGTGCCACAAAGATCAGATTATAATGTTGTAGAAGAGTTAGTAGACGTTGTGGAAGAAGAAAACAAGTACCCTCTCGTCTTACAACAACTTGATAGTGTTTTTCCATCAAATAAAATAAGTCTTAGTCATATTTTAGAACACGGCAATGCTCTGTATTATCAATGTGAAGCAGGAGACCCACTGAAGTATATTGGCTACTGTTTGTAATGCAATAGATTTGACCCTAAGGAGTATTTGAAAGCATTGACCATTTATCATTCTAATTATTTATATATTCAAAAATATTTTACATATAATTAAACATATTTTACTTTATTTAAATTTTACAACCTATTACGTGGCGCTTAAATCACGTCTTCCTCTAAATTATTTACTAGTTAGTTCACGCCTCGTGGTACGATGGCAGCATCTACTGGAGCTAAACTTAAGAAATGTTAACGTCTTTTAACGTAATCCAGACAAGTTAAGATCTTTTAAAGTAATTTCCTCTTCGAGAAGATTCCACACGCAATAGGTATTTTTCTTTCTGAGTTTGTAGGTGTGTAATTTACCGTTAGAAAGGTTCCTTCGAGAAGCTTCTATTGAACTCAGATATATGTGACTTTTTGAAACTTCGTATTTTACTGTGCAATCAGTCGTGGTCTTGAATGGACGTGCTTTAAGCGATCGGTGATTATAAGTTGCTAGGCCCTCGACATGATCGTGTTTCGATTAGAATATTAATACCAATATGTTTTCAATTTAAGGAATAAATAGATATCAAACTTTATGTGATATATTATCATTTATTAAAGTCTAATGATAAGGAACGAGGCATTATAAGTAAAGCACATAGTTGCGTAATAGAAACGATGATTTACGGAGTGACTCTTAAATGATTCTGTTATGTAATATAACAAATAGCATTCTAACGTGGGGAGGAGAAACATAACAAATGACGTCCAACGAGGGGCTGAAAAGAAGTATAACAAATGACTCCCAATCACGGGGCTATCATACGTCAATAAAAAGAGAAGTATAGCAAATGGCGACACAACGTGGGGGTTAATATGCAACTATTAACACTTGCCAAGAACACGAAACGTAACAAATGGCGCTACAACTTAGGGGCACGAATACCGCGAACTGAGACAGAGGTGCGTCAACTGAGCTAAAGGAAGAGACGGCACACCAGGAGACGGCACATAATCACCAAAGGACGGCACACCACACCAAGGAGACGGCACAGTCAAGAAACAGCGCAAAGGACTGTTGGAGACGGCACACCTGCAAGAGACGACACGCCAACGGCACACCTGCAAGAGACGGCACACCAACGGCACACCATCAAGGAACGGGACTGAGGACCTTTTGGAGACGGCATGCAGTCAAGAAACAGCGTCGAGGACAGATAAGTGGTCAACAGAAGCTGTAACTCTAATGTTAAAAAAAAAAAAAAAAAAAAATATCTAATTTCAATTGTGTATTTTGGGGGTAGTAAAATTTTGTTTCTATATGTTGGGATTTCACAAATTAAATTAAAACTAACAATATAAAAGTGTATGGGCCTAATTTTAAATTAAATTTCTCACTATAAAAAGTAATTCTTAGATCAATAGTACTTGAAATTTGTCAAGGCCTAACACAAAATTAATTCATAGATCAACTTAAGAAAAATTTATTTAAATTTTCAACATGGCAGACAAGGTGATAAGAGAACCTGAAGAGTATGATGATGAAGACACAATGTCATTTATTTATGAGGAGGATGAAAGGGCAGGTCAATTCAAGAGGGCAAAATTTGAACAGGAACAAGAAGGGAGTGAGGAGGAAGTAGGGGCTAGCTCTGGGGAGGTAGCAAGTAAAGAAGTAATCCTGCAAACGCTGAATCAAAGTGAAGGGGGAACTATAACCTTAGTGGAAGATAGGGTGGCTAAACCAGTAGAACAAGTAGATCTTTTAAATGTTATATTAGAAAATATGAGAGAACTCGGATGTAAAATTGATCGAACTGCATCAGAAAATAAACAGGATTTTAAAAAGGATTTGGAAAAAATGGGACAAACTTTAGAAACTAAACTTAACCAAAAGGTCGACGAACAATCAAAGAATATAAATAAAAAATTTGAGAATTTAGAATTAATTAATCAAAATTTTATCCAACAAATTAATGAAATTAATGACAGGGTTTCAGAAGGAAAAAAAAAACAAGGAAATTTAGAGGTTAGGCAGGAAAATCTAAGAAAGGAACAGTTTAAGTTAATTGATCAAATATCTTCAGTGACAAACAAAACAGAGGGTTTGGAGAAAAAATTAGATAAAGAAACCAGTAAACTAGAAAAACAAATACAAACACAGGATATACAGATAGCACACAACAAATCAGATGTTCAGGTAGTGCAATCCAATTTGGAAATTCAAATAGAAAAGGTGAGGTTAGAAATTGAAGGGCAAGAGGATGCTAATAGGCAATTTATTAAGGAAAATATTAATGAGGAGATTCAAATAAAAAGGAAAGAAATTGTGGAGATAAAAGAAATTGTAAATGAAAACAAAAAAAACTGTTGGCACTTTAGATCAGAAAATAAACAACTTAGCTGATCAAGTACAACTTAACAAAGATAGGGGGACAGATAACAAAATTGGGTGTAGTCACAATCTCTTAACCAAAAATGTCAATGACCTTACTTTGCCACTCATTCCTAGGTATAGGGGAGCAAAGGGCAAAATATCTGTGGCTCAATATTTGCAAAAAATTGAGAGAGTTTGGAAAGAAGAGGATTTAAGGGAAAGGAACAAAATTGAAATTTTGCTCTCATGTTTAGAAGGGGAGGCTAGGAACTGGGCCAGTTATTTAGAGGATGAATGGGAGCCCATTTTTTTTATTGTGAGGATAGGTGTGGAAAGTGACCCACCTCCTTAACACTTCAATACAGTCCAACTTTGGAAAGTATAATTCCAGGTTAGGCTAGCTTAAAGGAAGAGAGAGAGAGGGAAAGAGGGGGTGAGAAATAATAATAATGTAATTAGAATTATTATGCAACAAGCTCTTAGTATATTATGTAATTTTATCTTCTTAACCTTGTAAATAAGGGCCATTTCATTGTAAAGATTAGTGTGGAAGGTGACCCTCCTTAATATTTCAATACAGTCCAACTCTGGAAAGTAAGGACAAGTACTTCATTTTGTTTTCATTATTAATGACAAATTCAAGGGAAAGAAGCATCCTCTGAAGTGCTTGGTGAAGGAAGGAGTAGAAATGGATTTATTACAAAGTATAGTCAGTTGAGGGTGGGGTGTACTCGGAAAGCACCAGGTCAGACAAGTAATTTAAGACAAGCTTATAATAAAAATTGAGTTGAGGCAGGTAATTTCTGCTATACAGTGACATGTTGTGATGTCAGGACTTGGATTCTTCGACGTTTGGCAAGAGAGTAGTTTTGTCGCAGAGGTCTGACTACCTTGTGAGTTTTAGGGGGCAGGGATTGAACCTGGGCCACCCGAGTTATGGGAATTTTGTAAGTGTTAGGGGGCAGGCATTGAACCTGGGCCACCCGAGTTAAGTATTGTGAGTTTTAGGGGGCAGGCATTGAACCTGGACCACCCGTATTAGAGTTTTGAGAGTTTTTCTGGGCCAAGGGGTCAGCAGAGTTCTGAACCGCCTGTGGTTACCAGACATTTGAACGAGGTTTGGACCGTTAAGAGAACGCCTCTTGTGTGTTTTGAAGGCCTGAGAAATGGGATTGTCGGTCACTGTATGCCGGGAAGTATCCTGAGGATACGTTCCAGTTTTTGGGAGTTAGCCTTTATTGAGCCTGTTATAAAAATAAATCAATATTATGTCACAAGTTTAAAGCAGCTTTCTTTTAAATAAAATTTTTAAAGGAATAATAATCATAATAATAAATAATAATTAATTATAAGAATATTTCAAAATGTGAGGTTGTATTAAACCACTAAGGTCTTGTTAGAGATTGTATATACTATGGTTCTCTGTGCTGTGGAGAGATTCAGCATCGAGTTGTTGTTTTTCATTTGTTTTACTAGGGGTTAAGTGTCATCCTAATTAAATCAATGATACTGTATGATAATAATAATTTTCTGTTGTTAGACAATGTATGTGTATGATATTGCCATTTCTATGATTTAAACAATGTACTTATATGTTTTACTAGTTAATTATGTTTATTTTAATTTTTTATGTTAAGTTAAGCTATTTTCAGCAAATGTGGTGCTCATATAGCAAATTTTAGTTGACCGTTTGGTACATAAAGTTGTAAATGTTTGTGATCATACAGCAAGTTTGGCCAAGAGACTTTTAAGAGTAAGTGTAACAAAGTGTTAGGAGCCTTTGTTAAGTGTGTAAAAAAAAAATCACAAAAGTGGATCCGTGAAGGATCATGAAACGAAGTGCAACAATTATTTAAAGAAGATTGTATAAAAAAAAAAAAGACAAGACATAAAGGAAATGCAAATTGCTTGGCAAAAAATTAATTAAAAGACACTTCGATTTGAGACAATTAAATTAAAATTTTCTTAATATAATAAACTTAGACTATGTTATGTCAGTTAATTATAATTAGGCTGGCATCTTACTTAGATATTTTATTTCATTTAATCATAATTATACTAAATGTTTTACTTAGATTATCTTATTTTAGTTAATCCTAATTATAAGTGATAAATTTTATCTTAATGCTTAATTCATATAACTTCCACTTCAAAATATTGAACTTGATGCAATTTTGTTAATTCTATACAGGATGTTTAAAAATATTGAACTTTAAGTAAATTTTGTGAAACTATACAGGATGTTTCAAAATAGTGAAATTTTTGTAAAATTTGTAAAACTTATACAGGGTGTACGAAAGGTGATCATGTCTTCTTTTTTTTATTTTGGCAAAGCGTATCAAAAAGTATAAGACTAGTCTCTACTTTCAGATACACTTTGGGGGGTATTGTAATGCAATAGATTTGACCCTAAGGAGTATTTGAAAGCATTGACCATTTATCATTCTAATTATTTATATATTCAAAAATATTTTACATATAATTAAACATATTTTACTTTATTTAAATTTTACAACCTATTACGTGGCGCTTAAATCACGTCTTCCTCTAAATTATTTACTAGTTAGTTCACGCCTCGTGGTACGATGGCAGCATCTACTGGAGCTAAACTTAAGAAATGTTAACGTCTTTTAACGTAATCCAGACAAGTTAAGATCTTTTAAAGTAATTTCCTCTTCGAGAAGATTCCACACGCAATAGGTATTTTTCTTTCTGAGTTTGTAGGTGTGTAATTTACCGTTAGAAAGGTTCCTTCGAGAAGCTTCTATTGAACTCAGATATATGTGACTTTTTGAAACTTCGTATTTTACTGTGCAATCAGTCGTGGTCTTGAATGGACGTGCTTTAAGCGATCGGTGATTATAAGTTGCTAGGCCCTCGACATGATCGTGTTTCGATTAGAATATTAATACCAATATGTTTTCAATTTAAGGAATAAATAGATATCAAACTTTATGTGATATATTATCATTTATTAAAGTCTAATGATAAGGAACGAGGCATTATAAGTAAAGCACATAGTTGCGTAATAGAAACGATGATTTACGGAGTGACTCTTAAATGATTCTGTTATGTAATATAACAAATAGCATTCTAACGTGGGGAGGAGAAACATAACAAATGACGTCCAACGAGGGGCTGAAAAGAAGTATAACAAATGACTCCCAATCACGGGGCTATCATACGTCAATAAAAAGAGAAGTATAGCAAATGGCGACACAACGTGGGGGTTAATATGCAACTATTAACACTTGCCAAGAACACGTAACGTAACATGTTGTAGTGGAAAAGTTACTTTAACACTATCAAGAATCTCCATTCTTGTAGCAGCTCCAGGATATGATGCACGAATAAAGAACTATAAGATACGGTGCATTGGCGAGTGTTAGTAGTTAGTTAAAAATGGAAGAACATAGAGCTTGTCGGCCCATTTATCTACAAAATTCACGATACTCTATACCAGGGGTCCCCAATTATGTTTGATGTAGGTTAGTTTTAAAAACTTGACATACTTTCGCGTGCCAGCAAAACTTTAACAATTACTCAAGTTCAAGCCCTGGACTATACTAATTCAAAACATGATTTTCTTTCCTTTTAGTTATTTTACTTATTTAGTATTGCTAACCTTCCATGCCTACTACCCGCCTGCCACCGAAATAGCATCATTTCTTCTGTTTATCGCTATCTCATCAAGGTCCTTAAAATGTATCTGCGGGCTGGATGCAGATCGAACCGCGGCCGATCTCAGGTTAGAGATTTTACATTTATGCAGTTGGATAGCTAGGCCCGGATTAACACTTTTGTGGCCCCTGTACATGGGCACACTTGGCATATGCCTTAATCCGGGGCTGTGGATAGCAAGAAAAGGTGAACTTTTCCTAATGTGGGGTTTGGTAAACAATTGTGTTTACCTGGGAGTGAGGAAAAACAAAGCTTATTTGGTTTTTATTGTTCATTATTTGGTTTGTGCAAATAATGTCATCATTTGGAAAGTTAATTAAAAAACTGTATTATTTTATTCTTTCTAATTGTAGATTTGTTTAGTATTTTGTAATACTAGTGATTTTTAAAAATAAGAAAATTATAGATTTAATTTAATATGATAATTCATGGTGATAAATAAATGGTACGGCACACCACGCATAATTTTACCCGCTTTTATCTTAAAATAGATATTTACTAAAAGCTCATAAGATTTATGAAACGAAATAATAGGACTATACATTGTTGTAGACATGATACACCAAATTTAATAAATGAAATTAGATACACTTACTTAATTACTCTATGGTATTAGGATCTAGGAACATTGTTACAGAAAAATTATAAACATCTTTGTCCACCAAGGAGCATAAGAATTAAATTCATTTTCAAAGACTTGAATTAAGAAGGATTTTTTTTTTGCTTATAACTTGGAAATGATTGGTTTTATATAAATATATTTCGAATTAAAGATTTTTATCTTTAACAGTACTAAAATTTTACAATAATAAGTTATTACTTAGCCCAAATAGTCACATAGAAAGGATGAAAATTGGACATTTTCCCTCATGTAAAGTACCCTCAAATTCATTATCATGAGTAAATGAGAATTGCCATCTTTATTTATTATAATTAATAATGTCCAAATATAAAATTTACTCAAAATTGTTATAGAAAGTTTTGAGAAAATCGATTTTTTCTCTTTTTGGCCGTCAATAAGCTAATCTTAATTTTAGGGTTGGATATCTAATTCCGAAAACTCCTCGGGGGGACTTTATGAAAACCTCAGATAGTAAGTTTCAACCAAATTGGTAAAATAGTTTGGGCTCTAACTCAAGGTAGCCTACAGACAGACGGACATACAAACAAATAGAAAGATGGCATTACGAAAACAACATTTTGGTTTCAGGGTGTTATGAAACGTCGATATTTGTCTAGATTTTGAGCTCAATTTTTTTGATGATCACAATACTTTCTTTCCGAGGTGTTGAGAAAAAGTAAAAATAATCGATATTCTTTAACCCAGTACCCCAAAAATTAAATATCACGCGCCACCACTGGTTATTTCCTTTACAAACACTTACATAACAGTCATGGCTAAATTGCTTGTATTATATTATTTTCCTGGAACTTTCTTTTACATCAGTCAGATTTATGCCAGAAGCCTTCAACTGTTGCAACAAAGGTCCCTTTCCTAATGTAGCTATACCAACACATGTAGTATCCTTGTCCAAAGTTTCTAAACAACATAGACAGACAATTTCCTTACAAATTTTCCAGGCGGTTAGATATATAAAATTTGTATAGGCAGGGTTTTGTCTTATCACCACCAAATAAAGGTGTTATGACAATCTCCTCTTTCATGGGAATGTATCCCATTTCAATAGCAGCGTTCTCTAACATATATAACCGTTATGACCCAGTATTACTATGAGCTCAGAGTGGTGGTTAGCCACAACTTCACAATAAGAATTTGAAGAAAAACCTCTGGCGTACACATTTTATAGACTGAAGAGTGTCAACAGACTGTATCTCGTTCTTACTTGTTGACTCTGGATTTCCTCCCACCGGACCACGTTTTTTCCTCATTATTTCTTCGGTTGGTCTTGTGTGACTGTAACTCTCGACACAACACATAATAGTCAAATGTCTTTTTTTTTTTGCAGATGTTGCAATATGAGGAACCATAAAATTCCTAACCCAGTGTCCTGGTTCCAGACAGCAAAAACAACATCTTATGTCAGTGATTTTTATTTTTATTTGCATTAATGACATCTCGTGTTGTGGTCTTTGAAACATTCATGGCTTACATTACTTCCATTACAAAACAAACAGTTGGAAATTTCCTTAACAGTAGATTCCTTGCAACGAATAAGCCAGAAGCCGCAGGAGTTTCTTCTCCATGTTTTTGGCACCAATTCTCCAAACAAGCCACTGCCACTTAAATTCTTTCTTCGCCCTCCATCGAACTGCCAATAAAGTTCATAAGCTCAATAAAACGGTCCTTTGGTGACCTTCAAGTCGCAGAATGCTGTTACCAGACTCTAAATAATTCCTCAGATATATATATATATATATATATATATATATATATATATAAAATTTGTAAATCATTGATTCATAGTATAAGCTTATCTAAGTGTTATTTAAAAGCTATCCCAAGTTGCCACGTGTACAGAGACTTTTAAAAACTCTCCCACATCACCACGTGTTCTAAGCTTTTAAAAACTATCCCACATCACCACGTGTTCTAAGCGTTTAAAAACTATCCCACATCACCACGTGTTCTAAGCTTTTAAAAAAAACTATTCCATTTTGCCACATGTTTTGAATCATTTTAAAAACCATCCCACGTTTCCACGTGTTCTAAGCCTTTTTAAAAACTATCCCAAGCTGCCACGTGTTCTACACCATTTTATAAACCCTCCCAAGTTGCCACGTATTCAAAGCCTTTTGAAAACTATCCCACGTCACCACGTGTTCAAAGCCTTTTAAAAACTATCCCACATCACCACGTGTTCTAAGATTTTTAAAAAACTATTCCATTTTGCCACGTGTTCTGAACCATTTTATAAACCATTCCACGCTGCCACATGTTTTGAATAATTTTAAAAACCATCCCACGTCACCACGTGTTCTAAGTCTTTTAAAAAACTATCCCACGTTGCCACGTGTTCTAAACCATTTTAAAAACTATCCCACGTTTCTACGTGTTTTGAACCATTTTATAAACTATCCTACGTTGCTACGTGTTCTGAATCATTTTATAAACCATTCCGCGCTGCCAAGTGTTTCGAATAATTTTAAAAGCCATCCCACGCCACCACGCGTTCTAAACCATTTAAAAAAAACTATCTCACGTTTCCACGTGTTCTAAGTCTTTTTAAAAACTATCCCACGTTGTCACGTGCTCTGAACCATTTTATAAACCATACCACGTTTTCACGTGTTCTACACCATTTTAAAAATTATCCCACGTTGCCACGTGTTCTGAACCATTTTAAAAACCATCCCACGTCGCCACGTGTTCTCAAACACTTTAAAAACTATCCCACGTTGCCACGTGTTCTGAACCTCTTTAAAAACTATCCCACGTTGCCACGTTTTCTAAGCCTTTTTAAAAACTATTCCACGTTGCCACGTTTATAAACTATTTTAATAACTAAAACACGTAACACTGTCTTTTAATCTATGTTTGGATCTAGAACATACCATATTATGTTTCTAATTCAAATAAGTTTCCAACTCGTATCAATGGCCACATGGTTTAAGTCGTCAAGCTCGAGATACATCGGACTACTGTTGATGATGAGAATAATGAACCACGCATTGGCTAACCCTGGTTCTAAAGAGTACCCTCCCCTTCTCCCCGATACCCCTGAGCCCTGGAATAGAGAGAGCCGCGAACATTGAGCTTTCAACGTAGCTTTTCCGCTACATTTGTACCACTGGAAAAATACGACGTTAGCTTGGGGAATAAAGAAGATGTCATGTTGCATGACAAAACTTGGGCTCGCAAACAATTTCGTGGTTCTGGTACACTTTGCACCGCTTTCACACTTTCATGGGCGCGCCCAACAACGGGACAAGTCAAGGCTCGTCAAATTAACAGGCTTTGTTTTGGTGTGGGCTTATGTCCGTTAGATGTAGGTTTCATGATCGTCCAAGTCCAACTACTCAACCGGGATAGCCGCATATATACATTAGTGATGTCGGCAGGAGGAAGGTATAATTTAGATTGTTTATACTCACATTTGCGTGGAGGGGGACTGGTAAACCATTTAGAAATTTAAACACACTACCCAAAGATGGTAGAGTATTTGAACCCTGACCTTTTAGTCAGAAATAAAGCCGGATATATGAAACTGATTCGTATTTTGTCTTGTCTACTGATTCTACTTATACATACAATTAATCTGACTAAATTGTTAAATATTAAAATTTAGAAAATAATGTATGCTTACTATATAACAAATTGAGAAAACAAAAAGTTGAGTTAGCACCTAATGTGAAGTATTTTCTATTAAAGTATACTCGTATAGTTTAAGTTTACATTTTACCTCAATTGACTTGGCTTAAGATTAAATTCCGTTTCATTTGGCTTATGTAAAACATAGCTAATTTAAAGTTTGGCCATCACTGGGACTACAGTTTTAAATTACGGATTTTATAGTGGGAAAGTGGTGGGGAGGGTGTATTGTTTATGGGCCTACATTATTGGAAAATCAAATCACTTTATTTTAGTTCTTATTTTTCTATCACCGCTTCTTACTTACTACCTGTTTAGATTGTACGCCAATATGATAATCACTTTAATGTTGTATGGGTGAGGAAGGACTCATCATAGAGTTAAAATAGCTGCATGGAAGGAAATTGGGAAATCATTTAGGATAAATCACCCCCAGTAGACCCTCACGGGTCTCAAATCATCCTTTCCCCGTCATCAGCAGGCCTGTATAATGCGAGAATGACTCCTTAGACTATTGTTTCCCAACCAGGGTTCCAAACGAATTTACAAAATCTTGCTTTTTAGCTTTTATTGTCAGGCCTATAATTTTTGGACATTGTTTGTATAATTATGTTAAGATATCCCGTGTGTCCTAAGAAGATAAATTATTATTATTATTATTTAGCACCGCGTCTTACTACCCGTTCGGGTTATACGCTCCTAAGAAGATAAAGAGTAAAGAACATTAGTATAATAAGTTTAAAAGTAAGGCTAGGGGAATATTGACAAGCCAAGCCCAGGTACCGAAGGACAGTAGCCCTAGTTAGTTAATAGAAATAGGCAGTAAATACGCTTGAAATATTTGATTTAAAGGTATTAGTTAATTATAATTTACTAACGGCCTACACATCTATTTTGCAACTAACCCCTTAACTGCTTTCTCCATGGCATTAGGAAAAAGTTAATTGCCGCACTTACAAATGTACTCCACCTATACCTATCTTGAGTTAGTTCTATCCAGTCCACCTCATTACACCCTATACATATCTTGAGGGTTGGGAATCATTGTCTTAGACCATTTGGCCACTGAAGCAGGTGTTCTATTAACAGCTCGATGGATGGTTTAGTGCGATTTCTATCCATCCAGAGTTAGGCAAGCACTCAGCCCTTCGGTTGGCTAGTGCTACCTGCACCATTTGGTAAAAACTCCATGGACTAGGGGAGTTCAGAAAGTTGGTAATTTCCCGTTGCCGTCAGCATTGAATTTCTATAAGAGTGCTAAAAGGCCTACCAATTTTGATGGAAAGATACTTTAACATACCTTTCAGGGTTCTCTTACATGGTGCATACGAATTGCGGAGCGAATCATCTGATCTGAGGTTGTAATACCTTTACACGAACTGCGGGGTAAGAATTAAATGTATAATTAATTTGTTCAAAATGGAAAATTGAGGTTAGGTAAGGTTAGGTTAGGCTAGGTTATGTTAGGTTGGCTTAGGCTAGGCTAGGTTATGTTAACATGTTTTATGTTAGGCTAGGTTTTGTTAGGTTAGTTTAGGTTATGCTATGTTAGGATAGTTTAGTTTATGTTATGTTGGGCTAGGTTATGTTAGGTTAGTTTAGGTTAAGTTATGTTAGGTTAGTTTATGTTATGTTATGTTATGTTATGTCAGGTTAGTTTAGCTTAGGTTCTGCTAGGTTATGTTAAGTTAGCTAAGGTTAAGTAATGTTAGGTTAAGGGCTAAAAGTTTAAAATGATTACAGCTTGTTCCTAAACTCATGTGCACAGACTAACACTTATACTTTACTCCGCAATTTGAGTGTGAACCTTTTACATGCCACAATTGACATGGGACCAACAATCTCCTAAGGAAATTGTTTTACGGATTTTTATCGCTAAAGAAAAATATGCCAATTCAGCTGGGGTTGAACATACGAACATCGAGACCTGATGTGAGTACTCTACCCCAAGACCACTTAGGTTTATTTGCTTAGCTCATGGATTAATTATTTATATGATGTTAAATTATGTTTGGTTGTTTGTTTACTTAGACATGCTATTATAGGTTATGCGGGGTAGGTTTAGTTGATAGGTGGTAATTTGATCAGCAAAATATGGCCTAGTCCAATCATTTAGAACAAACAAGGTACACTATTACAGGATGAATCTACACATTCCTCTGAAAAATAAAACAATTTGAATCCTAATTTTGTTCGAATTTGTTTTTAGAAAGGCTATTTCTATTTGTACGATCATATTTATTCTCAGAACTGCCACAATTATAGTCAAACTTAGTTGAAAATAACCTAATTTCCCACACATATAATTTTTATTTCTAATTATAAAACCTAAAATGTAAAGTTTTAATTCCATCGGGATACTTTATTACCTTTCCCCTAAATTGTGGATTTATATTTTGAAATAACAAACCCCTTCTTAAATAACATGGGGTTTCTGGAGGTTTGCAACGCCTCTCAGCACTCCGGTAGGTGACCCTCCTAAGTCAGACAAAGAATAACTTCTGCTACTTTAGCTATAAATAGGTATTGTACTAAACAAATAAGACAAAATAGTTTACAAAATGTTTTATTCGCTTGTGTCAGTCTTTAACAAAACAACATCAACAAACAACCCGCTACGGTGATCGAACGGTCCAAGGCAGTAGATCCCAAAGTGGGTTGTATCACCCTCTGAGAGGTGGTTGGATTATCTAGGGGGACCCTAAAGGATCACCCTTAAACCAAGATGTTTTTTTCTTCCTACCCCTTTTGAGCCTCCTCAGTAGGGTAAGATAACCGACTCTGGCTCACTTTTTTCGAGGCACATGCGAAGTGGCGGTTTTGAATTTTCAACATGTTTCAACTAGTCTTTCAAAAATACCTGACATGCTTCGACAAGATCTATTTATTTATTTATGATTGACAGGATAGGGATTGCCTTATACAATGCATGTGATTAATTTATTGATTAACATGTCTAAGGAAGTCTAGACATGTATGAACACGTTGGAAATTTGAGGTGGACTCCCCTGTAAATTACACTATGATGTGTAAATCCAAGATGACGTATCACATACCTGACAACTTGAATTCATACTCGTCCATTCCCCTCCCCCCTTCCACTCCCCCCATTTTCTTTTGTTGTAGAGTGTTATTTTTATACTACTACTGAACTGGTTTGAACACGTTTATTGACAGCTTTTCCTTGTTAAGTTGTACATTTTTATCCCCTTCCTTTCCTTACCACAACAGTTTTTGCGGTAGTGTAAACTTTTTAACATTAATTACTTTATTTCTGATGTAAATATCCAAGATGGTTGCCCCCATATCCGATGACTTGACCTCTGTCCGAACTGATATATATTTTGGTATGTAAGACCCCCACACTTAAACATGTTTGAACTAGTTTGAAGGCTACAATTACTTGTATAGCTATGCGTATATGTAGGTCTTGATCTGAACATCTGTATCTGAACATGTTTGATCAAGACCAATCATAAACAATCGTTACCGACGTGTCAAAACCTTTCAATCCGAGATGACGCCACATGACTACCACCTTCCTTTGGTATCTCGCCCAACCCTTGAATTTCGCGGATTTCAAACCTTAACTGAAAGATCTGATCAAGTCTAGTCTTGCTTGGAGAAGGGTGGAGAGGAAAAGGTTATTTAGGTAATGAAACGGTGTAGATAGATTTGAATTTTATTACAAAAAACTACAACATGGACAGTCATTTTAAGATAAGCATGAATAAATTAATACAAGTAATTGAATGTAAATAACGCCAATACATATACAAGAAGGATTGATGTTAGCTCTAAATAAATAATTCTTGAATAAGGCTGCTCAATATACTTATCCACTTCATGATTATTGATCAGTCCTTCACTCTTGATGTTCACTTACTAGTCCTTCATATTGCATGTTCACTTACCAGTCATTCATATTGCATGTTCACTTACCAGGCCTTCATATTGCATATTTTACCTAAAAGTTAAATATGAAGAAACAAGTATTCTGCATGTTTAACACAATGTATGTAGGGGAACTTGTATATTTCACAAATAAGGTTTCATCTCAGCCAATAGCATAGATAAACCTTCGTCCCACTCGATTAGACTATTAGTTTCCATTCATCGAACTTGATACACCATCTGAAGATCGTTGAAAGGGTTTGGAGGTTTGAAAGACTTATTCAGTGTTGGAGAAGTACTTTACACGGTGACCATATGTTTAACCAGTAAATGCTTTGGGAGATCAACAAGTGATGTCCTTTAAAGTTAATGTACAGAACTGGGTCTAATAACGGTGTTACACTAACGTAGGGACAATCGATCTTCTCAGCACAACGTTTATGAGGAAAATGGTTAACTGGTGTTGATTCAACTGGGGATGATTTCAGTCTCCGCCTAGTCATGTATACAGCAGAGACAAGATAAATGACTATAGTCGATCTAATGCTTTCATTGATTAGGACAATGATGTGAGGCTGATTAAAGATATCGTATCATCTTGTATTCCATTCTTATACAAATTCCACAAACACTTTCTGCTCGATTAGGTTTAACACTACCTATCTCACGCTAGTTTCATATTGAGCTTGACTGCTGAGGACGGGGAGATCGAGGTTCAAATCTTGGTCGTGTGAACTGGGGATGGTTTTTCCTAAATGGTTTTCCACTCTCCATCCACGCAAATGTGGGATTACCTCATCTAAATTCAACCTGCCCAATTACTAATTCATTAGCGCAATTAGTACTTAAGCGTATTACCCGAATGGGTAGTGAAACGTGGTGCTAAATAAATAAAAATTATAAAGTTTAACACTCTTATCCCATTCATGGAGGAGTTGTAACTTTTCTTATGAACAAGTATAGGTGGTACCGTAATAACTTATGTACTATATAGCATTACATTCACGATTAATAACCGTCCAGGAAGGACAACTAAACCAAGCAATTCATAAAGGCTATAATAATGGATATTGGTAACCACACTCTGAATCCAAGCTATCTTCTCCCCTCCTTTAACATATATTGTTGAGCTCATTTTGTCTAGTTTTTTTAGGTTTCAAAGTGTGAGTCTATAATAATAATAATAATAATAATAATAATAATAATAATAATTGACTTTAATGGCGAAGTTAAGGCTACTGCCTTTTCTTACACTTAACCAATACAATTTAAACTGAAGTTTAACAAAATAATATATATATAAAAAACACACAAAAAGTATTAAGAAATAGAGAAAAAAAACTAGAGCTAAAATACACAAGGATTACGTACCACGCTCGCACACGCTCTCTCTCACACACACACACACACACACACACACACATATACGTCTCTCCCCTCTCAATCTCAATAATGAGCTTCCACACGCAACTTATTTGCGACTTATCGCTTGAAACCATTCAATTCTAATTTCTTTACATCGCTGGTTAGGGTATTCCATGAACGAGAAGCTGAAACAGTGAAAGAATTTGAGTAATGATTGGAATTATGAAGAGGAATGAATAAAACTGAGTTTTCTTGTGATCGGGTGTTGAAATTATTATTAGGGTTGAGTAAGCGAATACGTGAAGAAAGGTATTGTGGGGAGTTGGTAGTCAATATTTTTCTTTATGATTGTCATCGAGTGTAGCGTTCGTCTTTCTTTAAGTTTTAGCCAAGCTAGTCTCTTATAGTATGGGGAAATATGATCACGTGACCGGAGGTCGAATATAAATCTAACACATGTTTCTGGAGTCTTTGTAGTCTTGCCACAAGGTCCAATGTGTCCAAGCTCAGAGTAGAGCACATGAACACTCTCCAGGACAGTGTAGTTATGCATTCGACACTCCACTTAATCCTTGGAGTGAGAAACCTTTTTTCGAAGGATGGTAGAAACGTATAGGGGGGGGGGGCCTTAGGTGGTGATCTTAGACTCCTGCTAAGAAATTTAAAACCAGACCTTAGGAAACTTGTATCACTTCATGAAACCCATTCATCATTTTAAGAGTATGAGCTATGTGTCAACTGAGATATTTTCTAAATAACTATCAGACTCTAAAAAACTAATAATAATGGGTAAATAAATCCAACAATTTGGTTTAAAATTACCGAAACTAAAATTTTAATAAAATAGCATCCAAATTTACTGTGCTATTAACTTTCTCAATGGGACTTTGTAACCCCTAATACTAGTAATGTTTTTCAATAATTATAGTTATAGCACCAGAGATGAGCTAACAGAACTAAGGGATGGGGGAGGGATGTTGACGCTAAAAGTTTTGGGACTCCCGAGCTGACCCATCACACTCGATTTAGTCTGGATTAGCAATTACGGAGAATGGAGTCAAAATCCTGATTGGCTCTACTCATGTACTTTTTTTTTTTCTTTCAAAATGATTTCCTCTGTATTATTCTTACCTCATCACTACTTTAAATAAATATAGTCTTAGCAATATAGTAAGATATATAAAAAAAACTCATCTTTAACAGAAAAAACTTTTGTCAAACATAAACAAAATTAATCAATAAATTATGAAGTCAAATAATGGAGAGTTCCATAAAATATTTCTTTGATGAATAAGCAAAATTCTTTTTGTTTGTTGATTTATATTAAGTATGGAACGTACATATTCCCTTTTAGAAAAATGTTGTTTTTTATTTACTTGTATTTATTATTTTCTGTCTTTAAAAATAGAATTGGGGGAATCCATAAAGACCCTCTTCTATGATTTAAATAAATGGTAAGACACAATCGCACAAACTTTATCATGTCGTATATTATGGCCTAGAAGATAATTTATAAAAATATGTTTAGATTAAGCTACCTTTAAATATTTTTTACCCCCCAAAAATAAACACGTCATATTGTTAGTCAGAATAATAACACTTTTTAAAGTACTGTACTTTAAAAATTTTT
>JBCFYV010003673.1:0-28768 GCA_039000515.1 Timema cristinae
AAATTTATTTCTGTAATTAAAACAAGTCATTTTATCAACAGCGCTTACGTCTTAAGATATTTTACGGTTGAATTTGTTCAACTACGTACATCAGTAATTAATTGAAGATTTATTGCACAAAGAGCCGCAGATTTTATTTTCGACCTGGGAAAATATATATTTGATCAGTTTAAGATATTATCTTCTCATAATGAATTGAGCGTTTTTTTTTTTTGAAGCCTGCATAATGAGGGGATAGTCAACCCGCCGTACTCACCACAAATTATGTTCACATACACTCCCAGGGGGTAGCAACCATCAAGAAACCCTCCCGTTGAAGCCTGCATAATAAGTGGATAGTCAACCCGCCGTACTCAACACAAACTATGTTCACATACACTCCCAGGGGTAGCAACCATCAAGAAACCCACCCGTTGAAGCCTGCATAATGAGTGGATAGTCAACCTGCCATACTCAACACAAACTATGCTCTACATACACTCCCAGGGGGTAGCAACCATCAAGAAACCCATCCGTCTGTCGCCAGGTCTAAACTGTTTGCTAGCGCTATCTGTTATAATTTCTACAAGTTACACACTTCTGTAAAATTGCCGAAAAAAATATGTCTCAACACATGTCGGTAAAGCATTTTTTTCTCCTTGAATATTATATTTTAGAGCAGTTACTTTTTTCCAAAGCTCGGTTAGATTTTATGTGTATAACTTAAAGATTGGGCCACATGTCTGAATTAAAAAAGTGAAAAGTTTGTGAGTGTATGTCGGGTCCAAAAAAAAGGATAAACTTACATTTTCAGCCGCTTTTTTGGATTTGAACCAGTGTCCCTTTGTCTCTTTAAATTGGGTAATATTCCAGCTGATTTGTTTGCAGCCCCCTGAAAGTGTACAGACTTTTGGTGAAACGTGAATTTAAAGCGGCAATTATAATTTTCTGCCTTTGTACAGGAAATGAACCCTTGACCAGACACTAAAGTATGTTTGAATATTGGCAATTATAATTTTCTGTCTTGAACCCGGGACCATGAACAAAATACCCGTCAGGGGCAGTTATTTTAAAAACTAAACCAGTAAATTTCACTTATGCCCACTGGAATTGAACCAGCGACTCCGCCAATGGCTCCGCAGGGTTTTTAAGTGTATAAATTTCCCAGCTTCCAAAGGTATCGAGCTAGCGACGATATAACGGTGTTTGTGCGAGAGAGAGACGAGAGAGAGAGGAGAGAGCTTACACACACACAGGCTATTTTCAAACTAATGGCTGGCTACGTGTAGATGTTACTTACATAGCAGGCGGTCAAGGGTGTCCAAATCTGCCCAAACAGTGGAGTGCTCATTTTCTCCAACATAGAGAGGCACAGGCGCCAGGATGTCTGAGTCTGATGCGAGGACCGCCTGGAACGGCAAGGGGGCTGCGACGCTACGTCATGCATAGCACGTCCCTGCGACTCATGTGGGGTAGATGATGACACCCCCAGAAGCCCCACATCCAAACCGAATGGATCCCAATAGTCTGAAATTAAATAAATACATATTAATTAGCATTTAAGGGAGAAAAAAAGCACCAACAAGTCTCTAAAATATTGTAAGCTGTTTAGTAACCCATAGACGCATCGGCATCTGCAACACAGGTCCCATTTTCATTAAAGTTTGCCAACTGGTCTAGATTGTCTGAACCCACCGGTTGTACACCCTCGACAGCTGTTGGGGGCTCTTCAACTAACAAAAACAAGAACACCATTGTACGCCCCAGCTGTAATAAGCAACAAAAAAAACCCGTTAAAATATACATAAAAAACTTACCTAAATTTAGAAAATTTTCTAGCAACTCGAAATTCATTTTTGATGTTCGGCGGCGTCAATCACAAATTGAAATGACCAAATGTAATGAACGGGTTCTATTTATACCCTCTTCAAAGAGCCTGCCACCTGTAATGACCTAATACTCTAATGTGTCTCTGCGCATGCGCTATAAAATCTGTCCATAAGACCAGCTGTAAATCCCGTTAACTCGTCAGACTGCTCCAACCTATCGACGTTGCTGGACGCGTCTCTCTGCGCTCCGTTCAGACAACTGCAAATGATAGCACACACAGAACGAACAAGCACGGTGGGTCAAACGGATGTCGCTCAAACTTACCCTCCCTCAGTGCATTTGAAGGTTCATTTTTTCTCACTCTGGCAAATGTTGGGTGCATTGAGGTGTGGGCTTAAACTTTCATAGGGATATATCTCGTCATAATATAGTTGCGAACAAGGCTATTCCTATTAAAATTGGACTATACAGGAATATCCCCTTTGTCCACGTGGGTGAGATTTGAACCCGGAACTTTCAGCTACGAGCGATGCTAAACTGAATACGAATGGATAGCAAACGCGGGTACCACATGGACTCTTTCTCACTCTCGCAAATGTTGGGTGCTATAGTTTTATTTCAATACCTATAAATTTATATATTTTATATGTTTCTACGGGTAGTCAGTTTTACTCTCGCAAATGTTGGGTGCTATAGTTTTATTTCAATATCTATAAATTTATATATTTTTTATGTTTCTTCGGGTAGTCAATTTTAAAAGGGCCAATTGAGCGTTGTAATTGGAACACGTCCACTTAATTACTAGGGTGCTTTTCTATACTCCCAATGTCCACTTTTCACGGGATGTAACACCACTCTTGCCATGCAAATGATGGTGCACAGAATGAACAAGCTCGCAACTGATCTATTAGCGTAGTTAGTATAGCAACCGCTTAAAACACCGACTTTCTCCCATATTTAGTAGTATAGTTTTTTGCTATAGTAGCGCCTTAAACCATATGGTCATTCTTTATGTTACGTGCAATGTTAAGCTAAAAACCCGTTTTCATATTCGTTATACAGATACAATTACCGAGGATTAGCCATTTAATTTATTTGTACTTAGTCCGCTCTTGCAACGGGCGAGAGACTTATTAACATTGAGTCCGTTGTAGTTGTGCGGTGTTATCGTCTATTAGGGGGTAACTAACTAATCGTGCCGTTGGTAAGTGCGTAGTAATTTGAGGGTCTCTGGTTCGAATCCAATCTAGACACGCAGATTATATCAGCACACGACTTACAAACTAACTTAGCTATAGAACAGTAAATTCACCCCCCGTGAAAAGCACCCTCCACAGTATAGAGAGTTGAGCCCAGTACCCACAACTATTTTTTGAGGAGGGCGTTAGTGATTCGAGGATGATTTTCCACTCTCCCTCCAAGTACCAACAAGTTGGATGTTTGTGAGAGAGCTGACTTGGGCGGGGGAGCCTCCCACCAAGTACCAACATGTTGGATGTGTGTGCGAGAGAGCTGTCATAGACTTGGACCTAAACATGTCCACTTTCATGGGATGTAAAAGCGAAACTGCCAATTAACGGGAGTTTTCCGAGCTGTCTTGCAGGTGTCTATTTTTGAGAAACACAATGACTCCTCAAGGTGAATGGAGGTTATTGCTCGGTACGTCACCCCCAGAAGGTAATGACCGGGGGAGGGAGAAAACCAGGATGAACGACCCCGGTTCTGTGGGGAGTGGTGGGGAGGGAAAATTCCCGTGCTCAGAAAAGTGAAAGGCTGAGTTGGTCATCAAACAGGCAGCGTGCCCCCCTACTGGAGATGCTTGCGTCATTTTCTATCGGTCAGCCGGGGGAGAAAGTCGTGGAGCGCGAGGCCCAGGTGACTCTATGCTTCATCAAATAAAACTACAGCGCCCTAATCGATGAATAAAAACACCTCTATCCTACCGATAATAACTCCAACGCCTCTATCCTACCAATTAATTAACAATAATCAATTAACAATAATTAAAAATTAATCAGCAAGAACCAACCTGTCCAGGGTTTGTTGGGGAGGGGCAGGAGGAGGGGGAAAGTATGTCAGGGGGTGGGGGCCGGGTTGGGGCGGGAGGGGGCAGGAGGGGGCGGGAGCGAAGGGGGCGGGTAATAAAACGTATAAAAAGGCACAGGTGTGACGTAGTGGGCTATCCGACCGTACTGCTACTGGTCAGCTTCTGTTCCTATCACAGAGATGTCCAGTCAGCTTCTGTTCCTATCACAGAGAGATGTTGTTCCTAGGTCCAGCTTTCTGTTCCTATCACAGAGATGGTCCAGTCAGCTTCTGTTCCTATCACAGAGATGGTTTCAGTCAGTTCTGTTCCTATCACAGAGATGTTTCAGTCAGTTTCTGTTCCTATCACAGAGATGGTTCTGTCAGCTTCTGTTCCTATCACAGAGATGGTCCAGTCAGCTTCTGTTCCTATCACAGAGATGGTTTCTGTCAGCTTCAGTTTTCATACGAGTAACACACAAAGAGGGCCTTTTTCAACTGACAGCCGATTTCTGTAATTCAAATTATCATACTTGCTGAGAAATTACTTTCATACAAATGTATGTAATGCAAAGAACAAAATTAATTTTATTGCTTCATAAGCCAAACAAAATATTAATTTTTACAGTCAATCAGAATTTAGCAAGTCTAAGAAAGTGAAAAATTGGTTCACAGATATAACGATGTGCGCCTCCCCTGTAATCCCCTCGATCCTCGCAGTTTGAGAAAGCCTGATAAAAGCTCCCAAAACACAATTTCAGACACGTGTGAGCTAAGAACCTGTCTGTATGTCGATGAAACCACATATTACCTATAAGAAGGAACACAAAAATATTTTTTAAATATTTGCAGTCTTTGCATGAATATTTGCTCGATTACACGGAGAAATTGTTGAAATGAACATCAAGATAAATAGCTTAGATTTACTATCTAATATACCAAACTAAATCTAAATAGCTGAAAAATACCTACATCTAGGACACAACTGCAAGCATGATAACAATGGATCTTTTACGTGAAGGCATTATTGCAATGAACACCAATAGAAATAGTTTGAATTTACTATTTACAAATTAATTAATTTGAATCACTTAAGTAAGCACCTTAGATTATCAAAAAAAATTTTGTTAGTAATTGTTTCTATTAGTTTTTTAAAATTTTCCCTTCTCCTCCCCAATCATAATTTCTCTAGCTCCTATTTAAACACTTATAGTTTTAAGAATCATTTTGTTATCTATATTTGTAGTACTTCTATCTGCCAGACAAATTTCAATTTTCTACTACAGCTAAAGTTTTTCAACGTCCCTTCCCTTGATTTCATGGAGTTCCATTTTAAAATGTTTAGACTTAATAGTTATTTTGAGTGGGGCAGTTACCGGCATGCTAAATTTCAATTTTTAACAACACTGCACTGTAGATTTTAACCCCCCATCGCCCAACCCCCTTTTCCAAATTCACTTTGAGAAATTTAGAGTCTATTATTATTTTAGCTATCTGTGATTTGATTTATCTCTACTTATCTGCAAAAAAATTATTTTATACCTCACCTAATTTTTTTTTCTCTATTATAATTGTCTATCGCCACTATTTCTCAGAATGTCATTTTAAATATTATTATTTATTATTATATTATTATTATTATTATTATTATTATTATGTCTATTTGTATTGTTTCCCGTACCTACTCAACTAATTTAAATTCTTTACCATACAGAGAAGTATTGAATGTATTAGTTTTGGAAATGTTGGGCTTCCCACTCCACTCCTTCCCACAATTTCTCCAACTCCCACTGAGAGATTTTAACATTTATTTGTTTATCTTGATTGGTCCTTATACCCAAGGTTATAGAGTATAAGTTTGGCTCGTTCCCTATATCGGCCAGCATTCAGCCTACCCTAGCACGGCACTGCTGTGACGTCATCTCGTAGCCTAGCCGAGCTTGCTTCTTAGCAGTACATGTGACTGCGGTGTCGCGCTCGCTCGTTATTAGCTTCCTATTTATGTCAAGCATACTAACAAAGTTACTGTGAATAGTAAATGCTTGTGAGTTTCTTTGTAAGCTTTCCTATTATTTATGGGCTATGTGTTACGAAAAGTGTCATAACAATTATACCGTTGCCATGTGCAATAAAAGTAATCTAACTAAGGGATATGGTGTTATACACAATATTTTCATAAAGATTCTGATGTCAGACGAAGATGAATTCACTATTGAACGGAATAGAAAATGGAATCCTGATTAGTATTTTATTTGCTCAGAACATTTTCCCCCTGATGATTATGAACAACACCTTCAAGCCTAATGCTATACTTTCCTAAGAAAAGATAATTAAAATCGCCTGCTATACCCACCGTTATTTGTGGTGTCTCCTATAAGGTTATCCAAGGGGGAAATATTACCCGTGAATCTAGGCCTATTATTAGATTGATGAAATAAATATTAAGTGATTTCATGGCGGGTAAAAATATTTGGGGGGACATGTCACCCCTAATATTTTTACTTTATGGGAAAGTCTAACTAATACTTTTGCTTTTGGAAAAGTCCCCTCCTATATTTAATTAAATTTACAGATTTGTTTCAATAGTTTACTTAATTGCAAGATTTCACATATGCATTTTATAACCTTATTAAACAAATTGATCTTGCTTCATTAATGTGAGTAGAGAGAGTTATCAGCTACTAAGGCACGGTGAGGGGAAGTAATTGATCAGCCCCCACTCCTTTCCCTCCCCTCCCGCGCCGGAGACTCGCGTGTTCTCTTTCCACATGGGGATGGTGTGTGTGTGTGTGTTCCCCCTCCCCTCCCGCGCTGGAGACTCGCGGATGTGTGTTCTCTCTCTGTCTCTCTCTCTCACGTTGGAAGACCATCATGTTTCAGGACATTGAGGGGATGGGGACGTGTGCCCTCCTTCCTTGAAGTATGTTAGAGTTCTCTCCCTCTCTCTCCCACTCATAATCTGGATATAGGTATGAATACTAGGGCAGCGAGGGGGAAAAGTGGTGTGGGATGTAGATGCCACTCTTATACATGGTTCATGTTTCAGGGCGGCGAGGAGAAATGTATCATGACGGAGGGAATGGGTTGCAGCTCTGCTCGAGGACGAGGAACTTTTTTGCTCTCCAGTCCTCTCCCACCTCCGAGACCTTGTCAGGAAGCTAAGATGTCTGACGATGTGTTTGAAGGTTCAAATCCCGGGCGGGTGAACTGAGGGTCGGTTTTTCCAAGCAAATGCGGGTTCCCGAACGATTTTACTCATGGTACATTCGGATAAAACTTTTTTCAAAACATATCGGAAGATGATGTGTTTGTTTTTCCACTCTCCCTCCAAGCAAATGAGACTTTACTTCCAGGAAGAATGATTTTACATACTCTCATCATGGAACATTCGGATAAAACTTTTTTCGAAACATATCGGATGATGATGTGTTTGTTTTCCCACTCTCTCTCCAAGCAAATGAGGCTCCACTTCCAGGATGGACGATTTTACTCACGTTACATTCGGATAAAACATTTTTCAAAACATATCGGATGATGATGTGTTTGTTTTTTCCATCCTCCCTCCAAGCAAATGGGGCTCCGCTTCCAGAAAGAACTATTTTACTCACGGTACATTAGGATAAAACTTTTTCAAAACATATCGGATGATGATGTGTTTGTTTTTTCCATCCTCCCTCCAAGCAAATGAGGGTCCACTTCCAGGAAGAACGATTTTACATACTCTATTCATGGTACATGTCATATTTGGAATGGTATGGGTACACTCTCGTCCTGTACTACCTCGGGAGATTCATCTTGATCCAGCAGTGAGGGAGAGATATGTACTATCTTGGGATTCATCTGATCTAGCAGTGAGGGAGAGATATGTACTACCTTGGGAGATTCTTGATCTAGCAGTGAGGGAGAGATATGTACTACCTTGGGAGATTCATCTTGATTCAGCAGTGAGGGAGAGATATGTACTACCTCGGGAGATTCATCTTGATCCAGCAGTGAGGGAAAGATATGTACTATCTTGGGGGATTCATCTTGATCTAGCAGTGAGGGAGAGATATGTACTACCTCGGAGATTCATCTTGATCTAGCAGTGAGGGAGAGATATGTACTACCTCGGGAGATTCATCTTGATCTAGCAGTGAGGGAGAGATATGTACTACCTCGGGAGATTCATCTTGATTCAGCAGTGAGGGAGAGATATGTACTACCTCGGGAGATTCATCTTGATCCAGCAGTGAGGGAGAGATATGTACTATCTTGGGAGATTCATCTTGATCCAGCAGTGAGGGAGAGATATGTACTATCTTGGGAGATTCATCTTGATCTAGCAGTGAGGGAGAGATATGTACTACCTCGGGAGATTCATCTTGATCCAGCAGTGAGGAGAGATATGTACTATCTTGGAGATTCATCTTGATCCAGCAGTGAGGGAGAGATATGTACTACCTCGGGAGATTCATCTTGATTCAGCAGTGAGGGAGAGATATGTACTACCTCGGGAGATTCATCTTGATCCAGCAGTGAGGGAGAGATATGTACTATCTTGGGAGATTCATCTTGATCTAGCAGTGAGGGAGAGATATGTACTACCTCGGGAGATTCATCTTGATCTAGCAGTGAGGGAGAGATATGTACTACCTCGGGAGATTCATCTTGATCCAGCAGTGAGGGAGAGATATGTACTACCTCGGGAGATTCATCTTGATCTAGCAGTGAGGGAGAGATATGTACTACCTCGGGAGATTCATCTTGATCCAGCAGTGAGGGAGAGATATGTACTACCTCGGGAGATTCATCTTGATCTAGCAGTGAGGGAGAGATATGTACTATCTTGAGGGATTCATCTTGATCCAGCAGTGAGGGAGAGATATGTACTACCTCGGGAGATTCATCTTGATCCAGCAGTGAGGGAGAGATATGTACTACCTCGGTAGATTCATCTTGATCTAGCAGTGAGGGAGAGATATGTACTACCTCGGGAGATTCATCTTGATCCAGCAGTGAGGGAGAGATATGTACTACCTCGGAGATTCATCTTGATCCAGCAGTGAGGGAAAGATATGTACTATCTTGAGGGATTCATCTTGATCCAGCAGTGAGGGAGAGATATGTACTACCTCGGGAGATTCATCTTGATCTAGCAGTGAGGGAGAGATATGTACTATCTTGAGGGATTCATCTTGATCCAGCAGTGAGGGAGAGATATGTACTACCTCGGGAGATTCATCTTGATCTAGCAGCGAGGGAGAGATATGTACTACCTCGGAGATTCATCTTGATCCAGCAGTGAGGAAGATATGTACTATCTTGAGGGATTCATCTTGATCCAGCAGTGAGGGAGAGATATGCACTACCTCGGGAGATTCATCTTGATCTAGCAGTGAGGGAGAGATATGTACTACCTCGGAGATTCATCTTGATCCAGCAGTGAGGGAGAGATATGTACTATCTTGAGGGATTCATCTTGATCCAGCAGTGCAAAATTCGTAAAAAGAGGAGATCCAGGTTTCGAATCCTGGTCTGGTGAACTGAGGCTTGGTTTTTTTACACTCTTCAAATGCGGGTTCACTTCCTCTACGGTGTACTTACTTTAAAAATTATTCATCTCCTCTACTACTGGGATACTAAGAGGAAGTTCCCCCCACCCTTCACCCCTTTACCTCCCTTCCCGCGGCGTGAACTCGCGGGCGCGTACTATCTCTCACCTTCTCTCCTCCTCTCTCTCTCTCTCATCAGTATACAACGCGGGATATCAGAACAGTGGTTTGTCTTGGAGGTGGGTGAAGGGGTGGGGGGATGTCTCGCCATGAGACTCGAGGGTGTTTTCTCTCAAGATGGGTCAGCTCACTTCCCTCCATGCCTTGTGCCAGCTCATTATCATAGAGACGATCGGTAAGGTCTACCCTTTGTCCCCCCTAGGTTATGATTAACACAGCTGCAGGAAGAATACCTTTGATTTTAATCGGACTGAACGGGTCCTAGGTAGTTCATTATCATAAACGAGAATCTTGAATCGTTCTGAACGACTCTTCGAAACATGGGCTTTTATCATAAGGCTTATTGTAACAACCTATATCACGGAGGGTAACGCAACGGCTACTATCTCATGAGTCAATTTCAAGAGCTAGTATGAATCCATCCCACCGTCTTAATGAGAGAGCTAGTTAATCACTAGTATGAATCCATCCACCCGTCTCAATGAGCTACTATCTCATGAAGTTATCTCAAGGAGAGATAGTTATCTCGCGGGAGCTATCTCAGAGAGCTAGTTAATCACTAGTATAAATCCATCCAGCTGTCTAATGAGCTACTGCCTCATTATCTAAATGAGATAGTCGTCTCAAGGAGCTAATATGAACCAATTTCAAGAGTTAGTATGAATCCATCCAGCCGTCTTAATGACCTGCTATCTCATGAAAATATCTCAAGGAGATAGTTATCTCGGGGAGCTATCTCAGAGAGCTAGTTAATCACTAGTATGAATCCATCCACCCGTCTCAATGAGCTACTATCTCATGAAATTATCTCAAGGAGAGATAGTTATCTCGCGGGAGCTATCTCAGAGAGCTAGTTAATCACTAGTATGAATCTATCCTGCTGTCTCAATGAGCTACAATCTTATGAAGTTGTCTCATTGTCTCAATGAGCTAGTATGAATTCATCCTGCTTGTCTCAATGAGCTACTATCTCATGAGTCAATTTCAAGAGCTAGTATGAATCTATCCTGTTGTCTCAAGAGAGAGAGTTAGTACAGTGTTTGAAATCTATCCAGTCGTCTCAATGAGCTACTATCTCATGAAGTTGTCTTAATGAGATAGTCGTCTCAAGGAGCTAATATGAACCAATTTCAAGAGTTAGTACGAATCCATCCAGCCGTCTTAATGATCTGACATCTCATGAAGTTATCTCAAGGAGATAGTTATCTCGGGGAGCTATCTCAGAGAGCTAGTTAATCGCTAGTATGAATCCATCCACCCGTCTTAATGATCTACTCACAAAAAAGGATTGAACCCAGGAGGGAGAGAATCGTCACGACTCGCAACGATGCGAGATTCTTCGTCAAGAAAACTGTGCAGCTGTGTTGATCATAGCCTAGGAGGGGACAAAGGGTAGACCCTACCGCCACACCCGCCTCGGTGGCGTAGTTGGCTAACGCGCTTGTCGTGTTGAGCTCGACTGCTGAGGAGGGAGGGGGGGGGAGATCGAGGTTCGAATCTCGGTCGGGTGAACTGGAGGTTGGTTTTTCTCACTCTCCCTCCACGCAAATGCGGGTTTACTTCCCACAATTCCTAATCCATTAGCGTAATTAGTACTTAACCCGAACGGATAGTAAGACGCGGTGCTAAATATTATTAGGCTGTCTTGATCCTTTAATTACTTCTAATAAAAAAGTTTTTTATTGGTTTTAAGGGACCCTTTTAATAAATGATCGAACTTTGTTTAATTCAATATTCAAATGGAGTAACCGATTTAACTCCTAAACAATCCAGCTACATTTAAAGGTAATAAATGACTGAACTTTGTTTTTTAATAAATGATCGAACTTTGTTTAATTCAATATTCAAATGGAGTAATTTATTTAAATACTGTTAACTCCTTACAATCCAGCTACATTTAAAGTTAATAAATGACTTGAACTTTGTTTTTTAATAAATGATCGAACTTTGTTTAATTCAATATTCAAATGGAGTAACCGATTTAAATACTGTTAACTCCTTCACAATCCAGCTACATTTAAAGGTAATAAATGACTGAACTTTATTTTTAATAAATGATCGAACTTTGACCGATTTAGATACTGTTAACTCCTTCACAATCCAGCTACATTTAAAGGTAATTAAGATTGTTAATAAATGACTGAACTTTGTTTTTTAATAAATGATCAAACTTTGTTTAATTCAATATTCAAATGGAGTAACCGATTTAACTCCTTCACAATCCAGCTACATTTAAAGGTAATTAAGATTGTTAATAAATGACTGAACTTTGTTTTTTTAATAAATGATCGAACTTTGTTTAATTCAATATTCAAATGGAGTAACCGTTTAAATACTGTTAACGCCTTCACAATCCAGCTACATTTAAAGGTAATTAAGATTGTTAATAAATGACTGAGCTTTGTTTTTAATAAATGATCGAACTTTGTTTAATTCAATATTCAAATAGAGTAACCGAATTAAATACTGTTAACTCCTTCACAATCCAGCTACATTTAAAGGTAATTAAGATTGTTAATAAATGACCGAACATTGTTTTTTAATAAATAATCAAACTTTGTTTAATGATAAAAGGGAAATGTACTAAGGTAAATAATATTAAAAAAGAAAACGGAGTAACCGATTTAAATACTGTTAACTCCTTCACAATCCAGCTACATTTAAAGGTAATTAAGATTATTAATAAATGACTGAACTTTGTTTTTTTAATAAATGATCGAACTTTGTTTAATTCAATATTCAAATGGAGTAATCGATTTAAATACTGTTAACTCCTTCATAATCCAGCAATAAGCTTCATTAAAAAATCGGTCAATTGCTCCTGTGTTTAATTCAATATTCAAATGGAGTAACCGAATTAAATACTGTTAACTCCTTCACAATAAAGCTACATTTAAAGGTAATTAAGATTGTTAATAAATGACTGAACTTTGTTTTTTAATAAATGATCGAACTTTGTTTAATTCAATATTCAAATAGAGTAACCGATTTAAATACTGTTAACACCTTCACAATCCAGCTACATTTAAAGGTAATTAAGATTGTTAATAAATGACTGAACTTTGTTTTTTAATAAATGATCGAACTTTGTTTAATTCAATATTCAAATGGAGTAACCGATTTAAATACTGTTAACTCCTTCACAATCCAGATACATTTAAAGGTAATTAAGATTGTCAATAAATGACTGAACTTTGTTTTTTAATAAATGATCGAGCTTTGTTTAATTCAATATTCAAATGGAGTAACCGATTTAAATACTGTTAACTCCTTCACAATCCAGCTACATTTAAAGGTAATTAAGATTGTTAATAAATGACTGAACTTTGTTTTTAATAAATTATCGAACTTTGTTTAATTCAATATTCAAATGGAGTAACCGATTTAACTCCTTCACAATCCAGCTACATTTAAAGGTAATTAAGATTGTTAATAAATGACTGAACTTTGTTTTTTTAATAAATGATCGAACTTTGTTTATTTAAATATTCAAATGGAGTAACCGATTTAAATACTGTTAACTCCTTCACAATCCAGCTACATTTAAAGGTAATTAAGATTGTTAATAAATGATCGAACTTTGTTTAATAATAAAAGGGAAATGTACTAAGGTAAATAATATTAAAAAAGAAAATGGAGTAACCGATTTAAATACTGTTAACTCCTTCACAATCCAGCTACATTTAAAGATAATTAAGATTGTTAATAAATGACTGAACTTTGTTTTTTAATAAATGATCGAACTTTGTTTAATTCAATATTCAAATGGAGTAACCGATTTAAATACTGTTAACTCCTTCACAATCCAGCTACATTTAAAGTTAATTAAGATTGTTAATAAATGACTGAATTTTGTTTTTTAATAAATGATCGAACTTTGTTTAATTCAATATTCAAATGGAGTAACCGATTTAAATACTGTTAACTCCTTCACAATCCAGCTACATTTAAAGGTAATTAAGAATGTTAATAAATGACTGAACTTTGTTTTTAATAAATGATCGAACTTTGACCGACTTAAAAACTGTTAACTCCTTCACAATCCAGCTACATTTAAAGGTAATTAAGTTTGTTAATAAATGACTGAACTTTGTTTTTTTAATAAATGATCGAACTTTGTTTAATTCAATATTCATATGGAGTAACCGATTTAAATACTGTTAACACCTTCACAATCCAGCTACATTTAAAGGTAATAAATGACTTAACTTTGTTTTTTAATAAATGATCGAACTTTGTTTAATTCAATATTCAAATGGAGTAACCGATTTAAATACTGTTAACTCCTTCACAATCCAGCAACATTTAAAGGTAATTAAGATTGTTAATAAAATGAGTGAACTTTGTTTTTAATAAATGATCGAGCTTTGTTTAATGATAAAAGGAAAATGTACTAAGGTAATAAAGTAACCGTGCAATCGACCTACTTTTTTTTATTCATTTAAAGGTAATTAAGATTGTTAATAAATGACTGGAGCATCCCTCCTCCTACACGAATGTTGACTCGACCCTACCAATGTGTTTCAAAACGAGTCACCTCATTACATCCTATCTTTAACTTGAGCTAGTTCTATCCAGTCTACCTATCCAGTCCACCTTATTACATCCTATCCCTATCTTGTCCTATCTCTAACTTGAGCTAGTTCTATCCAGTCCACCTCATTACAACCCTATCCCTATCTTGAGATAGTCCTATCCAACCCGTCTCATTACATCCTGAGCTAGTTCTATCCAGTCAGCCTCATTACGTCCTATTCCTATCTTGAGTTAGTCAACCTCATTACATCCTATCTTGAGCTAGTTCTTTCCAGTCCACCTCATTACATCCTATCTCTATCTTGAGTTAGTCAACCTCATTACATCCTATCCCTATCTTGAGTTAGTTATATCCAGTCATGCTCATTACATCCTATCTCTATCTTGAGCTAGTTCTATCCAGTCAACCTCATTACACCCTATCCCTATCTTGGGATAGTTCTATCCAGCCCACCTCATTACAGCCTATCTAGAGCTAGTTCTATCCAGTCCACCTCATTACAACCCTATCCTTATCTTGAGCTAGTTCTATCCAGTCCACCTCATTACATCCCATCCCTATCGCGAGCTAGTTCTATCCAGTACACCTCATTACACCCTATCCAGCCCAGCTCATTACATCCTGAGTTAGTTCTATCCAGTCCACCTATCCAGTCCACTTCATTACAGCCTATCCTTATCTTGAGATAGTTCTATCCAGTCAACCTCATTACACCCTATCTTGAGCTAGTTCTATCCAGTCCACCTCATTACAGCCTATCTTGAGCTAGTTCTATCCAGTCCACCTCATTACACCCTATCTTGAGCTAGTTTTATCAAGTACACCTCATTACACCCTATCTTGAGTTAGTTCTATCCAGCCCAGCTTATTACATCTTGAGCTAGTTATAACCGACCCAACTCATTACGCCCTACCCCTATCTTGAGCTAGTCCACCTTATTATACCCTATCCTTATCTTGAGTAGCTAAGACGTTGACGCGAAGATTACCAAACCTCCTCCTAGCTCCTTGCCGGGAACCCTCCCAAAGTCTGGAGGACACGATTCCCGAGAGTCCGAACCTGAGGGGTCCGAGCTTGTTACCACGGTTACGCGACATATCAGTGTCCGAGCTTCAATCCTCCCGGCAAAGACATACATATCTTCCGGATTCAGACATGACCGATGAATCAATTAGAGAAATTCTCATCTCGAGCTCTCCCTCGCATTCGTTGCAATATTTAAGTTTTTTTCCTCTGATCTACTATACCAGGGCAGGTACAAGGATTGGAGATGATGCATCAGCTGGGAGTAAGGTACAAACTTCCATCCCTCACGAAGCGAGTATCCCACGATCTTATCCTTCCCCTCCTGCTTGGTTTAAGGGGGCTACTCTCGCAGATGATGACGGGGTTCGAATCTGGCTCGGGTGTATTTACAATCCTCTCTTTTTTCCCAGTTGAAATCTAAACTATCTTTATATTGTTAAAGGGGGCTACTCTCGCAGATGATAACGGGGTTCGAATCTGGCCCGGATGTATTTACAATCCCGTTCTGAGCAAAGGAAGATATGTATGTTTCCAGGAGCTTAGGGAGGGGAAGGGCTGACCGGGGACATGTCATCCCTCGGAGGGAGGGGGTTTGGTAATCTTCACGCCGGCTATTGCCTCCCTCCATCCCGAGCGTATAAAGCGGACGCGAGGTAGGGAGACGTATCTCTAGACAGTTGGGTTACCGTCTGGAGGACATGAGCGATAGTAGTAATAGCCAGACTTGAATCCGTCGCTAATTATTCCGCTAATTATTCATGACGACGTTTTATTGAGTGTGGTCAGCCTTGCGTCCAGCCTCGCCCATGAATTGGCGGTAGCTATGCTAGACACCCCCATGTAGGTATGGATTTTTTTACGTCACAAATAATATGAATGCTGAGTGACGTCGATTAAAAATATGACCTATGATAGTGACGTTTTATTGAGTGTGGTCAGCCTTGCCATGTGACGTTTTATTGAGTAAGGTCAGCCCTGCCATGTGACGCAGCCTGTT
Organism: Timema cristinae; assembly: GCA_039000515.1. Taxonomy (NCBI): domain Eukaryota; kingdom Metazoa; phylum Arthropoda; class Insecta; order Phasmatodea; family Timematidae; genus Timema; species Timema cristinae. Next base: position 16,110 of record JBCFYV010003673.1, read on the forward strand.
GTTCTGGACGTGTCGGTAGGTATGCTAGAGATATAGTATTGTGACGTCATCCTGATTGTTGTATTGACTGTTGGTCAGCCGTGTGACGTTAGCCTGTGACTATGACGTTTCAAATAATATAAGTGTGGTCAGGCTTTCGTCTGACGTCAGCCATTGGTTCTGGACGCCCCATGAATGTAGGTGTGGATTTTTTACGTCACTTATAATATGACTGACGTCGAGGTAGCTATGCTAGAGATATAGTGTGACGTCATCTAGTGTGACGTTCCGGTTAGTTGGTCAGCGCCATTTTTATCGTAGACAAGTTTTTTTTAAAGTGTAAATGAATTGTAATTTGTTTTAAATTTTTTAGTTATTTATATATCAAATAATTGATATATTTGAACGCTCTTACTACAAATATTTAAATGAGAGGGTAATAAATGAAAAAATAAATACAAGTTTTTTCAAATTTAATTATAATAAAAAAATATATATACATATTTCACAATTTATTATTGTTATCCATAAAAATACAAAGATCGTCATAGAGTGACAGATAGTCAAAATATGGGATAGGATCGGGCGGGTCTACAAACGATTTGGAGGTGAGCGTATTGTCTATGAACGTCGATACATTTGGGTGGTTTAGATATTTTACATGTCGTGTGATATATTTTTCAAGATTGTACAGAGTTTTTATTTCATCCGTAGACAGGTAGATCTGAATGTTTTTTTTTATCACTCAGACACAATTTCCACACGCCGAAAAGTTTTTTCACCACAATGATAAAGTCGTCCATGGTGGACTCGAAGTTTACACACGTCTGCACACAGTCGGACCAAAACGGCATTTCTTTGACGAGAAAGTTCCATTGGGGGACGGTGAGTATTAGACGATTAGAACTCGATGAAAACATCACGTGAGCGTAAAAGTTGCGGTCAGGGAAGAGGCCCACCGCCACGTGTTTGTTCTGTTTGTCGTTTAGGTAGAAAGTCTTGGTTAGCAACGAGGGTGATTCATCCTGCACCATATTACAGCTGAACGTCTTCATCGCTGTCTGCGTCTAGACTGATGACCTGTAATCAACAGTCGTCACAATTAAAGCTAGTATCGTGGTCGTCGTCGGTGATTGGACAAAATTTATACAATTTCTCGGCGCTGTGAAATCTGACGAATCGTACCAAAGCATTTGCATTTTTTAACGCGCACGGGGTGATGTCGTGACAAGGGGCGGTACACCCCCAACAATTTGAGTTGATCAAATCAACAAACGGACATTTATAGTCCTCACGTAGTGGGATGAATGTCCGGCCGGTGAGACGGGACAAGAAATTCCCTTTTTGTTTATTATATGCGTAAGGCACGAAGGCTTTATCTAAATTTTGTTTTAGAATTGCATCCAATTTGGAGTAACACAAGCCGGTGGTTTTATTGAATTGATAGCACGACGATTGTTTCTCGTCGATGAAAACTATGGCTAGCTCGGTGATCACCCACTCCTTTTTCGAGTTTACGATAAATGAAAAATCAAAGATGGCCGACATGATGATGTTCATATGTCAGATAATTGAATACAAATGATTAAATAAAATTATAGTATACCTTTTATATCTAATGCAGGACACACGGTCTGGGCACCCCTGCTAGTACATCTTGGACAGTGGCCAAAGCGACGTTTGAACAGCGTGACGGCCAGTCGGTCGTTCTTGCACAAGTTGCGGTTGAGAACAGGTCTGTGAATCTCCTCAGGCTCCAGCCGGCGTTCTTGGCAACGGCAAACAGACAGCAATAGTGCCCGCACACACCGGAGGCTATGCCTTGGAGTCGTTTGCGGTTGTACCTCTATCGTGTCGAGTGTTTATTCAAGAGTCTAGTCATCACTAAGCTCGGTCGTCTGCCGTATGTATCAAAATACTCCGCAAATTTGGAAAAATATAGAACCACCCAATGGAACCGGGTTTAGTGTGAGGGTCTAGATTGACCACAAATAAGGCGGGACGAGTGAAATTTTGAGGTAATTTGTCGTCCTTTATAGATTGAAATTTTGCCCCGCAGCAGCGTGTGTCTATTTGATGAGAATTCATGGTGTTAATAATTAATTTTCACTTCACGATTAGAATCTATAGACACCGTCCCCTCGTACTCAGAGTAAAACAAACAGGTTATGGCGGTGTCAAGGTCTGTCTTGAACTGTAACTCAAATCTCACGTTCCCCTCTGTCTGAAGGCTGGTGTGCGAGTCCTGTCCTGCACTGTCGGGAGTCAAGTCGAAGGCCAACATAAAGTAACCTTTATTGAACATGTCTCGCGTGATTAAATGCCCGTTGTTCTGATGGTGTATGCCCAATCCCGAAAACAATGTATCATAGGCGAGGGTGGACGTGCCGACGTTGTCAAAATTTATCAAAATGGGCAAATGTTTTTGGATTCCATTTACATATAGGACGAAACGATCGAGGTTTCTGTGAACCAGTTGAAACGGATTCGTGTTCAAACTGCCCACAAACGCCTCGTTTGACACCATTGTGAATAAAACAATTTTAGGGATCACCCCTTGAATAACATTGTTTAAACTCACAGACTTGGATCCTTTGGGTACGGTCACAGACTTGACGTCCACCCGATTGAGGTGGTATTGGGCCGGCTTTCGTAACAGTGTCTTTTCTATAGCGAGTGAAATAGTCGGCGACACTTCCACGTGTTTCACAAAGAGGGTGGCGTCTAAAATTCGCAACCGTACGTCGGTGTTTAAATTGTCCGCGTCTGTGAGCAGATAAAACTCTCTTTTGTTTCGAATTAATTTAACGCGCAACGATACATTTTTCAATAGCAAGTGTGAAATATTAAATATGTGTAAACGTCCCACCAAGTCGACCGGATATTTTAACAAGTCTAATCTCGTGACGAAACCTTTGTTCTCTGTGGATGCGGCGAGTTCACCGTTAGCGGCAGGGGTATCCAAAAACCACATACCATTCACCAGGTGGGTGTCGGAGGCGTCTCTACCGTAATTAGTTAAAGTCTCTAAATAAGCCCTGTAGGCATAGTTGTCTGTCGAGGTTGTAATAGCTGTTTCGTTGAGAGAGATATTGATTTGACTGAATAAAGAATTTAACAAGTTGTTGACGCAACCGATTTTATTGTCGGCTGCGACCGGTGTCCCGTCCCCCCTCACCGTTGAATACGAAGATATAATTTAATCGAAGAGAGGTCCCGAAAATACTCGCCGTCCCCGGGGCAAAAAAACTCCAACTGAGCGTCATTGTCCACGGAAGTGATGGGTTTGTATTCGACCACTTTATTATTTTTAATTACCGTTTGAATGCATTTTTCGTCGAAAAGATCAAGTTCTGTTTTTGAACACTCCATAATTAATCGAAAATATCTTTTTTAGCTCTCTTGTTCCCTCTTGGTTTGGCGCCCACCTTCGAATGAAGTCGTTTACGTTTTTTTACCCTTTTTAAGCCACGTCCCTCGACCGCCTGAGTGACGCGCTTTTTAACTATATCACCGACTTTTTGACTGGGTTCACGTGTCGCTATGTCGGCCAAAATATGCGAACCTGTTTGTAACGCTTGTTTTCCCACCGCTTTCGCCCCCCTCATAAACAACGATTTGACAAATCGAAATAACCAGCCCAAAAACGCGCCGAGACCCCGTCCCCGTTGCATTTTATAACTGGCGTGATAGACGGGACCGATGTTTTCTCTCTCTCCCTCCATTGTTAAGACTAAGTCAAATTACTACGTCACGTATCTATTTATCTAGTTTTCTCTCTCTAAAATGTAAAACCGCTACGGTGGGCACGGGACCAGATTGAAAATTCACTCGTTCGCCAAACTTTGTGTATAAGCCTATGCTTATATAGTCAAAATTACATTTCCGACGGGAAAATAGAATAAGGAAAGAACACGTGATGTGCGGTGGCGGAGGGGAACTGTATGATTATAATCCATCTTACATAAGAGTCGCCTAGCAACTGCGGTCCTATAATGTCTGTGTACACAAAGACGGTCCGTTTCGATTGAACCAGAGCGGGAGTTACGATTGGGTCGCAAAAACACCCTCTTAATATCCTCGCTCATTAAATCCCTCATAGTGGTTTAACGGCATTAAGTGACTCTAGGTTGGGTAGTCTATTCGAATGGTTGTAATTAAGTCTCCGATGCCACATAGAACGAACAGGAAATTCTATTTTAATTTTTTTGGCCCGTAAATGAAATTGTGTATTTGAAACGTGTAGTTATGGGTGACTTGTCGGCGGTCCATGCACCCTTTTGTTTTTTAATCTCAGTCAACATTGTTTGATCGCGAAGAATGTACCATTGAAATTCGGATATTAAAACCTCTAGATCACCTTTATCACTTATCGAGCTCCTAATTTTATTATAAAGCTCCTTAAAGGAGGTGAAATCTTGTTGAGGAAACGAAACACGCCCCACTTGGGTCACCACGACGTTTGCCGTCAATTCTTTATCTTTGGATAAAATGTTATCTTCGAGAGTTTCAAAACCCACGGGATAGGATAATTCAACTAGTCCCACCTCCCACCGGTCGTGTTCTAGTCGTATGGACTGTGCCAATTTTGTAGTATAGTAAGAGAGTGTATTATTCTCGTAATATTCGGCGCTCGAATCCGACGGAAGTGCTACATAAAACTGACTCATATTTTTTTAATGTTAGACACAGGCACCCAGCTTTTGAAAGAACTGTCGTATCCTTTCCACTTAACTAGATGATGTTGAATGCCTTTAATCCGCTTACTCTGTACTATTTTATCTATTTAAAAATCGTTGGACGACGCACGCGAACTAGTTCGTAGTTATAAAAATGTCCCTCAATGGGCCGCCCGCGGAGATCCTTTAACGAATAGACCGGTTGGGGAAGTCTAGGAATTACTTTAACTATGCTAAATATTTCTCGTGTAAAATTAGCCTCGTATCCTTTGTCAAAAATCATCTTTTCTTTACTAATGCGCACATGATCGCCCATCTTGAACAAAATTTTTCCCAATTTAATTTTAGTCCACCGCTTTCGCAGGCGCAATAGTATTATAAGTACGTGAATAGGCTTGACCGTAGCCGGAGCCATTCCTATAGTCGAATGAACACTGGCGTTATAATTTTGAACTAGCTTGCCCAACTCATTGACGTAGTTGTGAGTGTTGAATGCGGTGAAATATTTCCACATTTTAGTTTTCAGTGTGCGATTGAAACGCTCCACGACGGCCCTCTTTATATCCAGATAATGTAAATGATAAAAATGAACGCCCTCTTGGTTCAAAAATGTTCTAAATTTAGAATTTAAAAATTCCCTACCCTTGTCCGACTGAATCGAAAGGGGGCGACGTCCTTTTTTAAAAATCTGTTTTATACCCCGTGTGATGTCTGCGCCCGATTTTGTTTTAAGCGGTATAGACCCCGCATACTTTGAAAATACATCAATAATGTTTAGAATATAGTTGACGCCCCGGTTGTCCTTATTTAAAACTCTCATATCTACTAGATCAATCTCCCACACATCGTCGATATTGGCGACTCTATACGGGTTACGTGGGAACCTTTTTCTTAAACCACGATGAAGACTGTACGCGTCCTGCACGGTCAACCATTCGTCTACTTTTATTTTATCCAACCGACTATACTTTTTAAGATTGGTGGCGCTCGAGAAAGCCGAAGGTCGTGGGAGATTTTAATATAATTTTTTTAACGTGGCGCTCATCTCAGTGTGTTCCAACGTGGTCTGGCGGAAACAGTTTAGAAATGATTTTTTTATATTTCAGTCCTCTACTGGACGTTATTTTCGCGTTAGGATCAAAGTTTTGCCGATGAGCGCTCGTGGCAATTAGTATGTCTTTATATTTTTTTAAATCACTCTCTTTAATTATATCTTTATTTACGTTTCTTTTGGTCAACAACTCCCAAAGTCCTTGCGTCCCTTTATAGTGTGTGTTACTCAGGTATATATCGTAATCGTCCACGGTGAAACTCGAATTGCCTATTTTAAAAGTATCCCCCTCTTTTCTAATTCCAAATATAGGATCAGTAGACACTCTCCGGTGGACGTAAGGTGATAAATATTTTCCCGCTATACTGCCAAACAGGCGGGAGGAACCTGTTTCAATTTCATCAGATTCTGAACTAGGTACAAAATACGACTCACCTTCCACCCACCCACCCTCCTTCTCTGGCGAGTCTACAACTCTAATAGGACTGCTTTGATAAGTTGTCTCGTCTGAAAGGAAACGAGGTGGAACCAACGGCTGTCTCCTAGGTCATTTTCTTTTTACTTTTCGTCGTGCAAGGTCGACCGGTCTTCGTTTTATTAGTGTGGGGCCAACGATGGGTATTTTAATAGGTTGTCTCGCTCTTTGCCTGTTTGTTAAATAACGCTGTTGTTGTTTTCTAAAACTGGCCAATCTTTGATAATCGTCAATTTTTGTTTCTAGATTTAAGAATATTTTTCATCTGTACAAAATCGGTGGCGGCGTTGTCATCGCGTTTATTGTGAAATAGTTCTGGCGGAACTAGAAGCATCTGTTTAAGTTGTGGCATATTATTATTATTTAACCAATGCGCCTACGAGAGCTGAAAGAATAGCGGGTAGTATGATGCTCAAGAAGCCACCCGATTGAACGGCAATAGTTCTTTTTCTCTTCAACGAAACACCGCTAGCCAATTTACGCATACAATTTTTATACTTTATTAATTTTCCCTTATCTCTTTTACTAATTTTAATATTATTGTTTAATGTGTTTAACAAACAATCGCCGAGGGTTGTTATAACATCCGGGTCGACGACTTTAAGAATAGCTTTGCGCAATTTAGGACTGGCCGTTTTCAACACCCGCAGTACGTGTCTATTTTTCTTGACTAGTTTCATCTAGTAGTCTAGCGGGGACAAACACTTTGCAAACACTGTCAAATATGTCCGTTTTGAAGTGCAAGCGTTCGTCCGCGTTCTGACTCAGATTAAAGAGTAAATACCCGTGAGGTGATTCGTTTGCTTTCCTATAGATTCTTTGTATTTTGGACGGATTATCCGGATAAACTTGTCTAGCCAGATAGTTTATCTGTGTTGGATCACGATGGTTTTTAAACACCACAATGTATTTAGCGTTGAACGAGATGTCACGTGACTTACTCCCCTGATGGAAAAGATTTTGTGTGATCAGAATAACCGATAGGTTTCTATGATGACTGCCCTTGGTGAAAAGTTCACTCACTTTTTTAGAATAAACCTTGTTCATTAAATCGTCCAACACGAAGAGTTGAGGTCCTGCCTTAATATTAAAATTGAAATTGCCCGGTACACCTTTGTGTAGTGTGACGTGACTAGATAATCGCGAGGGATAGAATTGTTCTTACTAAAACACCATAGAATTCTATCAAATTTATCCACACTGCACACCTGTTTTAAATTTAACAAGAAATTTTCTACAAAAGTAGTTTTACCGCAATTAGACGGTCCCGCTAATATCAGTGTGAAAGGGTTTACAAACACAGACATCGATGTGCATTCGTCTAGTGTTGGTATAAAACTAAATAATAAAAATTACGATTTCAAATTTATAGTAGTGGTGGTGGTATTAAACCAATAAATTTTTTATGGCCGAAATATTTATCATAATTATGATGGACACCCCTAGTCTAGCATATCAATAACAAGTTGTTGTTTATTTTTATCCACATTAAAAAAAAATTCTTTTCCTTTGCATAAATTATAGTAGCCATTTTTAAAATTGTATCAAATTGATCAGAGTTCATCGTCCCAATGCAGAGACAATCACAATGTTTTTTTTGTTTTGTTTTTTTAAATATGCCGCGCGATAATTTTGTAAAGGAATATCTAGCATATCAATAACAATTTTTTTTTATCTACAATTTCGTCACCTTTACATAAATTATAGTAGAGGCGTCGAGTGGCCAAATTATATCAAATTTATTGGCGCCACCGCGTCGTCCCTTGAGCCAACAATGTTTTTTTTTAATATATTTTCTTTAAAAAATTAAAAAATACTATTCCCAGGTGGTGGTGGTGTGGTGGCGGTGGTGGGGGTGCAAACAAACCATTCCCTGAGAAATTTGACATTAGCCAGGTTAAAAATCGAATTTAATTTTTTAAGTTTATGACCAAAACATTTATCATAATTATTTGCGATCCTATCCTTCAGGGAGGGACACCCCAAGTCCATCATGTCGATAACAAGATGTTTTTTATCGAGAATTTCCATTAAAAAAAAATTCTTCTCCTCTTTCTTCACATAAATTATAGTAGACTCTTACATGAATGTCTTGCACCTTTTTCAAAACCAGTATTACATCCATCGCAAAAATATTGAACTGAAAAAGCCGCAGCCATATTGATTATTACGTTAAAGTGATGTGTGACGTCATCGTACAGTAGGTTAATGTACCTAGTAGAAGACGAGACCCCCTCATACCACAATCCATTGACCGTCGAGAGGGTATTATACACGCGCAATTTATATTCGTCCCTAAAATAACGTTGAAATTTATCGAGACGTTCGCGCCCCCTCCTCCAGATAAATCTACGCGAGTTTTTGCGAGAAGCTAATCTACCGTATTTTTTATTTTCCGCCCCTTAATATACGATTTATAATTAATATCATTAGTGATTTTGGCTATCGCTATTACTGTGGCGTGGGCCAAACAATTCGTCAATGATTTAACAACGACAATGCTGGTTTTATGGTGACTCAGATAATCGTTTGTAAGGCACCTTCGTTTTAGTGCTCTACCATTTCCCCTCATCATTTTGATATGATTCGCTTTAATCCTCAACACATCGGCTATACCGAATCTGGCATTACTCTGAATAACTTTTGTTAATGTATTCATAATAGTGGTCACATCAATTTTATCGCATCTACGGTAAGAAACGCAAACCGGTTTATCGAGGTTATTCTCCGTGTTCGTGATCCTGAGTCCAATTAAATTGTGAGTCGCCGTACCTTTGCCCAAGTATGCTAATAGACTAGAGAAACATGTCATTAGATAATGCATTGGACTCACGTTCGAAATCAATGGATTGAATCGTACTAAAATATTCCTGCCTAAGGTGTTGAACCGAGTATAAGTTCGTTCTGTCCCCGTTATTATTGTAAATGAGTCATTAATGTTTGTAACCCCTCCCGCATAATCAAAAATGTGTTGTCGTTGTCTGTTAATGTCCGAGGTAGAGGGTGTGATATTGTCACTAGATTCGTCGGGTATAAATGTTTTTTCGTTTGACATTAAAAAAAAAAGAAATAAATTTAAATTATTAATTGTTAGTTTAAATAATAAATTTGAGAAACAAAAAAAAAAATTAATTGTTAGAACAGAGAAACACATAAAATATTTAAATTATTAGTTTAACTATTAAATTAATCGTTAGAATAAAATAATAACCAATTAAATTTTGAAAAAGAGAAAAAACCTTAAAAAAATTAATTGTTAGAATAAAATAAAAACAATTAAATTTAGAAAAGAGAAACACATAAAAATATTTAAAATAAAAATATAAAATATTAGTTTAACTATTAAATTTTAGTTTTAATTATAAATTGAGAAAAGAGAAACAAACATATAAAAAATTAATTGCTAGTTTAAAAATTTAAAATAAAAAACAATTAAATTAAGAAAAGAGAAACCGCATAAAATATTTAAAATAAATATATAAAATATTATTTAACTAATAAATTTAACAATAGAGAATAGATGGTAAAATTTATCTTACTTTTAGCAGAAAACACGAGCTCAAGGTAGATGCTGATTCACGTGACAACTTCTTTTCACTCGACAAGATGGCGATGAAATGATAACTTTCTATAGGTAAATTCTATTTTTATAGATCGCAACTACGTCAGATGTGTGGCTGACCTTTCTACACACCTGTGTAATTAACCTTTCATGTGTGTGTGTTTATTACGCTCTTTTAAATGTAGTTAACCTTTCAGAAGCGACCTGAATATATAATTAGAAAGTGAAATCGTTTTCCTTGATCTTTTGCGAGTCGATGCCTGCACCTGGTAGCGAGATTTAAGTTGAATAGTAGATGATGTTCACCTTGAGAGTTAGAATTATCACGATAAATAACGTGTGTATTTAAGTCGTTAGAATTCGTAAAATGGAATCAGTCGAAGACACGAGTTTAAACGTCCCCCTTCAGTCATTTAAACGTCGCCATATTGAGCGTCAATCTAGACATATTTTCAACAGTAGATCTTATTTTGATAGAGTGAACAAGAGAGGAGCGCGTGGTGTTTGTAAATGCGGTGAAGAACATTTTATATCGCTTTTAGGTGATATATCAATTCTGGAAGTGTACTCTGACGGAGATAGATGCGTAGAGCTGTGAACGACTGATTGTTTTTATAATTACACGTGTGTGTTAGAGATTTTAAAAGAGTCCTGCATCGAACGCACTATACACTATTGTAGTTCTGAATGCTTTTCTCACTTTAAAAAGTCATACGTGTGTGGGTCAAAACGTTATTGCAAAGTTATAAATGACTGGTATCGCAAACACTTAGAGTGCCTGCACAATTGGCAAGACAGTGCGTTAGACTTCGACGTCACTTCTGAGACGCATACGACCAACCTACAAGCTAGCAGGGCTGATACGAGTGCAGCCACAGTGGAGTAAATCAGGTAATTTATAATTTCTTTATTTATTTAAAAAAAAATTGTTTTTGCCTTTTTTTATTGCTATAAATATTTGTTTGATTTTTTTTCAAGATATGGACAAATTCATAAACGACTTCAACTCAATCAAGAGCGATGACATTCAATATATCTCTCTAAGAAGTTTAAAGGAGAATACAGTACTGGATATTATATCTTTTAATGAAAGAGACACAAGGCATGGGAGAGCTGTTTATGTGAAGGCCTATTTACAAGATAATATCGTGGGTTTTTTCTACCAAAGAAGTATTCAGGGATTTGTTAAAACAACATATTGACCTTGTAAATAATTCGAAGTCTTTAATAATCTATGATGGCATAGGGGGTGATAATTCTATCAAGCTTAGAATAGAACAAACTGTTTTATAGTTTTTTTTTCAATCTTTGGTAATACTGGTTTAAAAATTGAAATAAAAGTAACTAACCACTAACTGATATCTGTTCATATTTGATTTATGTATTCATTTAACAATTATATGTGTAATCAATAGAGGTGTTTATGTAAAAGCTTTTTTAAAAGATAATATCGTAGGCTTTTTCCTACCTAAGGAGTATTCCATATTGACCTTATAAATCAAAGTAACAACTAAACACTATTTATAATTTTACTTTGTAACTAATAACTGTTCATAATGGTTTTATGTATTCGTATAACAATTATATGTGAAATCTGTGTAATTTTCATAATTAAATGAGAAAAAAACTTGTATTTTATTTTCTTTTTCAGTAATATTTCCCTCTCATTTAAAATTATATATTAGTAATATAACTTTGTTAGTGTATAATTAGGTATAACGTCATTATTAATTTTAATCATGTATGTTGTTTAATAAATTCGTCCTCTGTGAAGTTGTTAATTTTTAAAGTTTTCACAGCTGGTACACATGTTCAAATCTAGTCTATTTATTTATTTCAATTACTTTAATTTGATATATAAATAACTAGACATTTAAACTGATTACAATTCATATACACTTAAAACTTGCCGGCGACAGGAATGATATTGTCGTTGACATTTAAAAACTAACCTCTTCCTTTTTTTAAAAACTGGTTTTATTTTAAACAGATGGATTTCACACTGAATACATACTCAGTTGAGAGTAAAATTTTCCAAACGTTTAAATGTTATATTTTAGTCATAAAACATAATGAGTAGAGTATTGTTACTTACGTCATATACATGAAAACAACACTTGATATAATTATTCATTCAAATCTGATGTGACGTACAAATACGAAACGCGTCACCATAAAACATGTTCAAATATATCAATTATTTGATATATAAATAACTAATAAATTTAAAACAAATTACAATTCATTTACATTTTAAAAAAACATGTCCACGATAGAAATTATCCTGGCGCTGACCAACTAACCGGAACGTCACACAGGATGACGTCAAAATACCATCACTATATCTCTTACAATTTATATACACTTAAAAAACTTGTCTAACATAAATTATCTTTGCGCTGACCTTTTAAAACTAACCTCTCCGGAACGTCAAACAGGCTGACGTCACAATATCTCTAGCATAGCTACCACCCTCGGGCATTTAATATTATAATTCATTCAAATCTAATGGGACATCCAGAACGTCACCAAGGCTGACGGCCAAGGCTGACATCACCTAAAGACTTACATCATTAAAGCCTGGCGTCACTCACAGACGCAGTCATTATTATTCTATAAAACAATGATGAAAAACGGGATAAAGCTAGGCTTTTACTACTACTAGCGTTATAATTTTGAACTAGCTTGCCCAACACATCGACGTAGTTGTGAGTGTTGAATGCGGTGAATTATTTCCACATTTTAGTTTTCAGTGTGCGATTGAAACGTTCCACGACGGCCCCCTTTAAATCTGGATTATGCAAATGATAAAAATGAACGCCCTCTTGTTTCAAAATGATCTAAATTTAGAATTTAAAAATTCCCTAACCTTGTCCGACTGAATTGAAAGGGGGCATCGTCCTTCCTTAAAAA
>JBCFYV010003674.1:0-24842 GCA_039000515.1 Timema cristinae
AATTCTATTTGCATTATTCAAGGGGTACATGTACTTTTGCCTAATTTTTGGGTTATTGAATTGGAGGAGTGTTAAAATGAAATTCTATGCGGATTTCTAGTTTAATTTGGGACATTTTTAATGTGTGTTCGTTTTTTTTACTAATCGGGCCCACTATGAACCTTGTAACTTTTGATCTTTCTTAGAAACATTCGGTAATTCTAAATCGTTTATCTTTCTAAAATTGTGTACTCTGACAAGCTTGGTTGATCAAAACAAATACCAAGTTCATTATCAACTGCGCATCGCCATGTGAAAAGGGTCCACTTTAAAACAAATTTGCAAGGTTTTACAAACTCCTTTTTCTCGAGCGCATCTCAATTTTGCACGCCCCTGAATTTTAGAGAAGTACTGAGACAGCGAACATCAAAAAAAGGTAATAGAAAAAAATAAAACCCCGAAGAGCAAGCTAATTTAAAAAATATTCAAAAAAATTTTCTTAAAAATTTTAAATTGTTTATTTAAAAAAAATAATGTTAAATACATTTGTAGAAATTATAATGGGCACTTGCATTTTGCGCACTTAAGGAGGTCCCCTGATTTATAAATTTGGGGTTTCCTTATAAATAAATTTGTTTTTAAATTTGTGACCCAAAATTTGATTAACAAAATTTTTGTTATATTTGCATTAATTACAATATAACTAGCGGGCTCATTCTTCGCAGGGGAATAATTATATTTGGGGTTTTTTTTTAACAAAAAATAAAAGAAACAAAGAAAAAAACCATACCCAAAATAATTTTTAAATATAACCTTTATTCTTTTTTAAAATTGAACCTTTATTGGTTAAATTATTGATCAAAGGAAAGTGGGCAAATCGACTAAAAAAAAATTAAAAAATAATAATATGTTTTAAAACTTTTCCCTAAAACGTCATTTGAAATTTAATTTTACATCCATTCTGTTTCGGGCCATGATCTTTCATTTTTTTTTCATCCATTATTTTCCACTCCCGGCCACTGGCCTTCGTATTCCATATTATAACTTATGATTGGGACGCACAAAAATTTATTCCCCGTCAATTTTAATGGAAGATAAATCATATTTCCCAAAGATAAAAGAGAAATAAAACGAAATTTTAATTTTGATAAAAGTTCAACAAACAACATAAATTTAAAATACAACCTGGGTCCTAGGGGATTAACATAGGGTCCCTGTAATTTTTCGGCCATATTTTATTTTTAACACCAAACATTTTATTTTTCCAAAATTTATTTGAAATTTTGAACGTCTTATTTTTGGAACCAATTTTCAAAATCTTGATTATCTGGGGGGGTCTTTTTTAACTTACAAATAATCAATTTTATATCCCAAAAATGTTTTTTTCTTTCGTTTTGAAATTTTAAAACACCTTCATTTTCCGCCTTTTCCTTCATGATCGGCTCTTATTTAAAATTATTAAAAAAATCAACCTTCAGGGTTTTTTTGGTTTTTCCTTCATAAAGCGGGGGCGTGTGAGGGGGTTTTGGGGGGGTTATATCCCCCCCCCTTAAGTTATTTAAACGCTTAAAATTTGGGGAATTTTTGTGAATTTAAATTTCTGGAGGGGGGAAAATTTTGGGTTTTATTCGTAACCCATTACCAACCCCTCTTTTGGGATCGATAATTCGCAAATGTTAGATAGGGCTTTTTTTACAAATTCCACTTTTTCGGTTACCTGTTTGCAATTATGCCAGATTTGCGGATTTCGGAAATCGGCTTTTAGCGCATTTTCGCGTTTTTAAACGATTCCCGAAATCCGTTTTCCTTTCGCGCTAATATTTGGGGATATTGAAAAAAAAAATTTTTGTGTTAATTTTTTGTCTTTGTGTTTTGACATACTTTTCCCCCAGCTGCGCAAAATCTTACTTTTTTTTATTAAGTTACAGCACATTTTTTTTCGCTTTTTTTATTTTTTGTCCAAACAAAATTTTTTTTGGGTTTTTCACTTAAATAGTTTTTTACCTTTCAAACATTTCCGGGTCTATTTAACCCAACAAAGTCCCTTAATCCGAAATTTGGTAAAAATCACTTTTTAACGCTTTTGCTTTTTCATAATTTCGTAAAAATACATTTTTAATTCCCCTTTTTTGGGAAACTTAAAAAACGAAATTGGGCTTTTTATTCACCAAAAAACGCGCTCTGCATTAATTTCTATAGAAACCCTTAAACAACCTGACAGACAAATTTAAAAATTTCCCAACGTTGATCTCTACTCTACAAAAAATCCCAACTTCAAACATCAAAAACTTAAAAAAGGGTTCCCTTTTATAGTTTGAGAAATTTTAAATCAAGAGCACCGTTGTCAGTAGCAAGGCAACCCGTTGGGTGTATGCCGAAGAGGTAGGAAAAGAATCTAAGGAAAAACATGGAAACCCGAGAAAAAATTTTACCCGTAAAGCAAATTTTTGAGGGGCAACTTTTTATTTTTTAGTTTTTTATTTACTTTTGTGGGTCAATCGCGTTTTTTTTTCAAATTTTCATATTTTTACACCCAAACCATTGGGGTTTATTAAATTTTTAAGGGAAAAAAGCATATTTTAAGAACTTTTATTTTTTTTATTTAAAGCCTTTATGATGAAATGGGGCATTGAGGTTAGTGTTAGTGTTTACTCAAATACACATTATTTTTTCCACAACACCATATAGTTGAATTGAATATTTTTTATTAAAATGGGTTTTTTTTGAAATCATTTAGGTCAAAGCAACAAGAAAAAAATTAATGGGGGTTACTTTTTTAAATTTTTTATTTTTCATTGATTAAGTAAACTACATTTAAAACCAAAAAAAGATTTTTTTCACCTTTTAACTTTTCAAATTTTTGGGTTTCATTTTAAATTTTGTTTTTATTTCACTTGCATGAAAATTTGTATAACCTGTTTTCTAATCTGATTTTTAAATTTACCCAAAATTTTTTAATACATCGTCGGGGGGCGCCCCTTACCCCCCCGCCTAAAAAACAATATTTTTTGAATAGTTTATTCACGACCAATTCATTTTAGGGGAAATTCCCGAGGTTTTAATAGGGGATTGGGAAATTATTAAAAAAACCGTAGAAATATCGATACTTGCATTTTTTTATCACTTTATTTACAGTTTTAAATGTTTTTTAAAAACAGGCAAAATTGATTATTTTATAAAAAAAGACAAATTTACGCTCAAAGGGAAAATTTTTAGTTTAAAAAAATTTCTTCCAATTGAAAAAAGCGCGGGTTTTCCCAACCGGAGTCACGGCTGTTTTTTGGGGGGGGTCCCTAAAGGTTTTTTGCTTGAATTTCTTTTTCAAGTATTTTTTATTATAGAATTTTTCGTATTCTAAAAGGAAAGTAAGTTGTTAAAGTCTAAAATGACCTAGTTACTGCTTTGATTCCTTTTGGTTTTCCTTTTCTGATATTTTCGCTGACTTGGGGTTTTACTGTTGCCCTTGAAAAGTGCTACAAATAAAAAATAACCCCCAAACCCCGGCTTATTTACTCCTTTTCTAATATTAGTCGCAAATAATCATTTTGAATCAATTTAAAAATTTTTTAAAAAAATTTTAAAGGGACAGGGTTTTAAAGTCAAATTTTATTTTTGGTTTTGTTGGGAAGGTGAAGAAAGGGATTTTTAATTCGGGCCAGGTATTTACCCTAATACCCTCAAAACAAAAAGGCATTCTTCTATATTTACCTATCCCACTGGTTATTAACTGGGATGTCCGGCCGTATAATACACAGGGAAAAAAGACTTAAAAATTTAAAATTTTTAACGCAGTCATAAACACAAAAAGTTGGGGAAAACCCCGAGTCAATTTTTTAATCTAAAATACACATTTTAACAATAATCAAAACTAAATAAATATATTTAAACTTAATTGGGATTTTTACTCAGATGCAGGTAACTGAAAAAATAAAATTCAAGTTTTTTTTTTATACACGAAAAAGCGCCCCCTTTTCACAACATTGCCCTTTACTCTCCTTTGCCTTTTGGGAATTTTTTCTAATTTAGTTTCGAAATGCAAAGATTTGGGGATAAACACGGTTCACCACCCCCCCCACCCCCAAATATTTTTTCTGCAACGCCCCTGTATACAAGTGATTTTTAAATTTTTAACCCCTTGGGAAGGTTCATTCTTTTACAAAATAAATTTGGGGTGGAACTTTTCCTGGGCCCCTCACTCTTTTCAAATATTTATTTGATAATTTTTTCCAAAATTTTGGAGGGGTTCCTAAACCCCCCAAAAAATTTTCAAATCTTAAACACACTAAGAATTTTTTTTATATAATCTTGGAGATGAAAAAACTCCCCCCATTTCAAAAACCCACACTTTAATAAAAATTTAAATTTTAAAAATTTATTTAGTATTTAATAACCCCCTACATCCTGGCAAATTAAATCTTTTATTTCCCACCTAAAGTGTTCCCCCTTAAAAAAATTTTAATTCGTCATTTTTTTTTTGTTTTTTAATAATTTTTATTTTATTTTTTTGACGTGACTACACCCCATGGGGCCAATGTCTACTACATTTAATTAATTTTCGTTATTTTCTTTTAAACTTGACTTTTTGACTTTTAGATTTTTGCTCAGGAAACACCAGAAATAAAAAACAAACTTTATCAGAAAGAAATATTTATTTCCCGTTTATCCCAAAATTTTCCGTCCACTTTTTAAAACGATACTGATTGGACAATCCCAGGATAAACATTCATGCATTATTTTTAGGGAATAATTATACGGTTTTTATTTTGGGGACTCTAAAAAAATTTTAATTTTGTGTTATCGATTGGGGTCAAAATTTTATTCTAAATTTTTTTTATTTGAATAAAATTTGAAAAAACTTATTTTTCTGTCGCCTTTTTGGGCGCGGGGTCTTTCACGATCTTAAAACTTTTGGATAACCACAATATTAAGATTTGTGTTGGATGTTAAATGAAAATTTTTTTTAAAAATTGTTTTTACTAAAAATTGGTTTTTGCATTTTTAGGGCAAGTTTTTTTGTAATTGCTTTTTTGAAGTAATTTAATAAGTAACTTTCTCTGATCGAAAAAATTAATATATTATTAGACGAATTGACTTAATTTTTTTTCCAAAATTTTTGCTATGCTTTGCTTCAGATGTATTATCTTTTTATTTAACAAGTAATTCTTTTGGCGTTTTAAATTTCTTGTTCAGATCAATATCCCGGGGAGTTTACTAAAGTCTGTTACCAAAACTTCGGTCATTTAAAATATTGAAAAATTTTTAATTTTTAAATTTTAAACGTTTTAAGCACATTCGGATAATTTAAAACATTTTGGAACCCTTTTAAGACCCCATAAGGTCTTATTTTTAATTATATAATTTTCCTGAGGATATTATTTGCTATAATTTTTTGTACTAACAATATTAGGGCGTAGATGTCCTTCAAACTAAACCATTTGTTTGTTGGGTTGGGTTTTTGGACACCCCCTCAATTTTAAGCGCAAATAATAGATTAAGTTATTATTTAATTTTTTTTTTCAACATACTCAGTTTTTTTTTTGAACCATGAAATATTCTGCTCTTTTATTCTTTTGAATAAACTTTTATATCTTTTTTTTTTTAAAAATCTTGAAAATGTTTTCCCTTTTTTGTATTTCCTTAATTACCCCCACTCCTTTATATATTTTGGTCATAAGAAAAAAATGAGGGGGTTAACCTTGGGGGCCGGTATTTTTTACGTATTAGTCCATTGTTACTATACGAAAGGGTTATTTTTTCCCAAAACCCAAAGGCCTGAGATTCTGGTTTTCGATTTGATGCTTTTTTTAAAATTTTTTATTATTATTTTTAAGTTTATCCAATGTAATTTTTTCTTGATTTAAAATGAAAACTTTTTTTTTTAAAACAAATATTTTTTAAATTTTAAATCCTAGCCCCCCATTTCTTTTATCATTTTTTTTACAACTTTTTTAATATCATGACTTTAAATTTTAATAATAATAAAGGTTTTTTTAAAAATATTTTACCCCTTTTAAATAACACAATTAACTAATTATGAGAAAATATAAATATATAAATTTTTTTTTTATTTCACCCTCTTTTTCTCAATCCAAAAAAAAATTTTAAAACTAACACTTTTTGGTTTTTAAATGTCCCTTTTACCACCTGGTCACATTAATTTTTACCCCCCCGAAAGTATTTAACCTAGCTTGAAAATTCAGAACCCCCCCTCCCTAATTTTTCAATCAATTTTGGAGCCCATTTTTTTTTGATTAAAAATTTTTTTAAAGTTATCCCCAGATTTAAATTTTTTTACACACTATACAATTTGTTATTTAATTTCCCCAAATTTCACATATTTATTTTAAAATTCCCATTTTTTTTAATTTTTTTTTGTTTGTAGGGGCTTTCTCTCCTGTTTTCCCACTGCAAAAAATTTTCTTTTTTTTTTGAAGTTTATACTCATTAAATTTGTAAATTTTTGGGGGGTTACCTAGCCTATCTTTGGTTTTTCATTTTTGAAATAAAAAAAAAAGGTGTTTATAGTCTAATACTACCAAAATTTTAATCTTCAATCACATTATAAGTTTTTTTATTACTTTTGGAATCGAAAACCCCCCCCTCTCCCTTTCACCAACCCCCATTTAAAAATTTTTAAAATTTTCAAAAATTTTTGTATTGGGAATTATCCTCTACGTTCCAAAATTTCCCCTTTTTTATTCCACCAAAAGGGATTATATTTTTATATCACCCCCCCCAATTTTCCCTAGATCCTTTTTTTAAAATTCCCTATATTTAAACTTTTCTGGCTATATTTTTATCCCCCATATGTTGTAATACTGTATTCTTTTCTACTTTACAAATTTTTATTATTTTATTTTTGGAATTTTTGGGGGTGAGGAGGGAGCTTTTCCTTCCCCAATTTCAGATACTTCTTTGAAAAAACAAATAAAAATGGGTTTTTGGGGTTTTTAAAACCAAAAAAAATTTAAATCTCTCCCCCACATGCTTTTTTTTTTATATGAATTTTGGAAATTAGAAACCCCTCACATTTCACCAAAAACCTAAATTTAAATTTTTTTTAAATACCAAATTTTTATTTAGTATTTGAAGTAATGCAACTAAATTTTTGGGCAAATGTTAATTTTTTCTCGCCTAAAAATATAGGGTTTTCTTTTAAATATTTCCCCCTCCCATTTTGCAATTCCCATTTAAAATTTTTAATAATCTATTTATTATTATATTTTATTTTTATTATTTGGAAGTCCTTTAAAACTTCTTCCAAGTTAAGTTCTATCCCCTTTGTAAGGTTTTTTTTTCTATTATTTTTTGAAAGTTTTTGTGCCACTCCTTTCCCATTCCCCAAACCCCAAACTTTAAAATTTTTCAAATTGGGGACTGTTTTGATTATTTGAGGGTACCCCTATCTGCCTGAAAAAATTTTAAATTTAATACTTCCCAATTTAGGGTTTTTTTTTTTAAAAACCCCCAAAACCCCCAAATTTTCTGCCCCCATTTTGAAATATCCCTTTTTAGATTTTTCGGGTTGTATGGGGGGTTCCCCTTTTTGTTTCCAAAAATTTCTAAGAAGAAAGAATTTTTAAAAAATTAAGTAGAAGGTATTGGGGGAGGGAAGGGAAAGGGCCAAAATTTTTTTCCCTTTTATATAAATAAAATAATATATATATTTTAAATATATATAAAATATTATAAAAATTTTTAATATATATATATATATAATATATATATATTATATATAATACCCCTCCTAAAGATGTTTTTAGAAAATAATCACTCTCTTTCTTTTTTAATCATAAAATTTATGTTTTTTATCTACCATATTGAAAATTTTTGGGATATTTTTTTTACTCTTTGTTTTTTTATGATTTTATAACAAACTTTCAGGGATTTTTTTCCCAACTAAAAACTTTTTTTACCTTTTTTAAAAAAACGTTAAATTGGTAACTGATTAAACAAACAAAAAAAATATTTTCTAAAAAACAAACACAAACAACGCCCCCTACTTTGGGTATACTCAAAGCCTAAAATATTTTGGTCAAAATGTGGCCAATTATTTAAGGGCCAAAATTTATTGACCCCGACTTTTGGGAATTTTCCATTATTTTTTTAATTGAAAAATTGTAACGGACGATTTTTGAAAAATTAAATTTTGGTCAAATTCTTTTAGGCAAAATCCTTTGGGCCTAATATTTTTTTTTTATTTTAATTTTTAGTCCAAATCTTTGGGCCAATATTTTAACCAAATTTATTTAAGCCACTTGACTTGCAAATTAATTTTTAGGTCATGTATTTAAGAATTTTAGGCAAATTCAAAACTATCGCTAGGGTTTTGGTGAGTTACTAAGGGAATTTCGCATTTTTAATTGACTATTTTCATCATTTCTAAAACAAATTTTTTTTTTTAAGTAATACTGACTTGGTTAAATAGTCTTTTATTTCGGGATCAAAGATTGAAGCAAAAAAACAAATTCGTCACTAGAAATAACAAAATCAAAAAATTGAAAAATTGAACCCCAAATTTTTATTTCGGGTTTTATAAAAAGATCAAATTTAGAATCTCTTCCCCTAAAAATACCACCAGATTTTTTTAACTTTACTTTTCCAGCAAAAGTTTTTTACTAAAAACTTTATTTTTATTTTTTGGTTCTTCTCACACGGGTCTTCCTTTTTTCAGGAAATTAATTGACAATGCTCCTGTCCTCTGATCCTTCAGCTCCAAAATTTTTTTTTTTTTTCCCCCAATCAACCAAATTTAAACCCTTTCTTTTTACAAGCCTCTTTCCCAATTTTCCCTCCTATGACACCCGCGGAAAAAAGTTCTTTTAATTCCCAGTTCCTTCACCAAAAATCACATCCAAAAGGGTTTTTTTTCTTACTCATTCTTTTGGGATTTCCCCTCTTTTGAAACCCCGTCTTCCCACCTATTTTTTTAAGCTTTCTCAGCCCCACTTTTCAAACCCCTTTAATATTTCTTTTCCTCTTTAGGAGTTAAATTTCGCTCCATTTTGCGATCTCAAAAATGTAGTTGGGTGTTATTGGGTTAACACCCCCCCCCCCTCCAAATTTTTCCCAAAAGTTTTTAAATTGAGCTCAAAGGGGCCCTTTTTTAAGCCAAATTTTTTAAAAACTTTCATTTTAAAAATTATTTCCGGGAAATACCACTTAAGGGCCGGTCTTATGACTATGAAAAATTTTTTATCGGGGGGTTTAAAAATTTACCCCCAATGAGGGTTATAAAACCTCTTTAATTTTTTTACAATTATAAGAATTATTGAGGGGAAACTACTGGGGTAAATATATTTTTAGCAAAAAAACGCTATTTTGGTACTTTTTTTTCTGGCGCGCAGCTTTAAACCCTACTTTTACCGTACTATTTGGGCAAGTGGCACAACCTAAACTTTTTTTAAAAAATTTGGGGGCTAAACGAGTGCGAAAAACAGATGTTCACGGGGTGCAGCAGCTAAATTGCTTACAATTTTTATTTCGATTACCAAAATGTGGTCAATAATTGTAAAACTTTACAAAAAAAATTTTTTGAACACTTTTTGTAATTTTTTCTTATATAAATATAAATCACAAATACTTGTATTTTATTAAAAGTGTGAATTAAATTTTTTAACTTTATAGTTAGAGCTGAGCTTTGCACAAAGCATGTAAACCAAAATTTTTTCCCCTGAAACAGTTTGATACAAACCCAGAAAAAAACCGTCACTTGGCAAAATTTTAACTTTCAGATAAAATTTATCGGGTAACAAACCTCTCGAAAAAAATTGTTGAAAAAATACTTTTTGGTATACATTCTATCGGCTTTCAAGACAAATTTTTAAACTTCCCCAAATTTAAATTTTTTAAATTCCAAAAATATCTACCAGGAGTCATAAGACTCCTACAGGCTTCTAGAGGCATACGACCTTAAAAGAAATCCCCTGGGGGGCCATCAATATTCTATAGAAAATTATATTTTTTTAAAATTAATTGAGACCCCCCAATTAGCTTCTGAAAAACATTAAATTTTTTCAAAAATGTGTTGGGGGAACCCTTTTTAATTCCCAAAAGGCCATCTAAAAAAAAAAACAACAAGAAAGGACCATTCCAAAACACTTAAAAACATCCTTTTTAACTTTTTTAGGGGGAATCATTTCAACAGCTTCAAAGCCTTTTAAAACCCGGGAAAATCAGCAAAGACCTTAAATTTTCTCTAGCTTTTAAAATTTTAAAAGGGACCTGGGGGGTCTGGGGGTAAGGTGTAGCTTTTTCTGGCCCGGTTTTTCAATCCTCGTCCGGCAAGATTTTCTGATTACCAAAACCCCCTTCCCCTGACAAGACTCAGGGAATGGGGGAATGCCAGACCTCCACCGGGGTTGGGACCCACTTAACTTAATCCTTCTTTTCACCCACAACCCCACCATCCCAAAAGCGTAATTTCGTATAACCCATGGTATAAACGGGGGTTTTTAAATAAAAAAATAATAAAAAATAATAATAAAAAATTAATAATAATAAAAATAAATAAATTTTAAAATTTCCCGGGGATACCACTTTAAATAGATTCATGGATCTAATATAAAAAAAAAAAAATCTTCCTTTTTAAAAAGTTTTTAAAGCATACAATTTTAAAAACTTTCTGGGGGAGAACTACAAAATCCCTCGGGGGTATCAAATTTCAAAAAATAATGGGGAGAGGGTGTTTTTCCAAAATAGCTTTTTAAACGATATAATTTTCAAAACCCCAAAAACGAAAAAACTCCTCAAATAGCAAGGGACTTTAAATTTTTTCTAGCTTTAACGGGGGTAAGAATTAAAGCCCCAAAAAACTTTTTGTTTTTCCCCCTTTTCCTCTTACAAAATCATTTTGCCACTACGTATCTTTACAAGTTCTTATTTTTGGATTTAATAGTAATCTTAACATCATTCATAACAAAAGATTTTGGAACCCCCTCCCCAAAATTTAAAAATTTTTTAAAAACATGTTTTGGGGAAACACAGGGACATTAATAAATTTAAAAAATTTGTATAAATATTTTTTTTAGAACCACGTATTACACCTGTTGGGTTTTAACCCACTACTAATTGCGCTAATTTTCTAGGGGGGAAGGTTTAATTATAAGAGGTGCTTCATATTAGCATGGGGGTATGGAAAATTTTTTGTAAAACTACCTCATTCATTTTGACGGGGACTCGAAAAACAAACCAATGGGCACCACCCTCTATGACAAGAGTGCGTTAAACAGAAACCACCGATGGGGGGCATAAAACCGGGGAAAGTAGGGGGGGAAAAGTATGAACTTGCCACAACAAAATATCAGACCCCGGGGACTTGAAGGTTAAATGGGGAAATAGTTTAGAAATATTATACAATCATTTGGCTCCCATTAAAAAAAAACAAGCATGGCGAAGGGGAATTTTTAAATTTTGGGGGGGTTTTTAAAATCGTAAGCTTATGACATGATTAAGTTTTAAATTACTAGATTTTAATAAATAAAAACTTGTTATTTTATCTTTTAAACTATTTGTTATAAGAGGTGGAAAAAAAACATTTTTTTGGGGAATTTCCCCCTTTCCCCCCACCCCCCAATCAAGAAAAAGAGATGCTCCTAAAATATATTATTATCTCTTTGGGGAAATATTTAAACAAACCTTATAGCCTATTAAAAAGGCCACCCAAATGTTTGAAATTTGTTCTTTTGAAGATTTTTTTAAAAAATTGTTCTCTTCGGCAAATTTTTTAAAACTTTTAAGAATTGAACCCAAATTAAAAAAAAATTTCCCAAGAACAAATTTTTTTAAATAGTTAGACCCCTAAACATTTTTAAAAGTCATCCCAATTATTTTTTTTTTTTTTAAAATTTTTATTCCCCTAGAACATTTTAATTTCTTCCCCTTTTTTCTTTCAAAATTAATCCTTTTAAACATTTGAAGGGGTCCCAACCAAAAATTTTTAAAATTGGATCCCCTTAAAATTTTTAAATGGCCCCTGTTTGATTACTTTTTTTTATATCATTTAGAAGTTTTGAAATGCTTTTCCCAAACTTTTTAAAATTGAATTCTCTTAAAGATAATTGGAGTAGTCCTCACTTAACTTTAAAAAATTTTATGCAATGAAGCCGTTTTAAGAAATCCCCTTTAAAAATATACATAAAAAATTTAATATTAAAAAACCATTTATGTTTATTTCCCTGCAAATTATTTAAAAAAAAGCCTCGTAACATTTGGAGGGGCCCTTTCTCGGGCAAATTTTTAAAAAGTGAAACTTTATGTTTTTAGATTTAAAAAAAGGGGCATTTTTAATCTTCAATATTAAAACCCTTTGGGAAAAATTTTGGGGGGAGGTGGGTTTGAACCTAATTATCCCCTTGCCCCTCAGCCCTTCATCCCCATAAAACCCAAGTACCTGTGACTGAACTAAAACCGATACATAAACACCAACAATATTAAATTGGAAACGTATGGAAAACCCAGTAAAATTGGGGAAAGGGGGAGGGGTTGAGGACTGGGAAAAAGAGTAAATATTTTAAAAACAACACAAAGGTCGGGACGAACATAAAATATTTTAAAAAATTCATAAAAAAAGGGAAATACCTTTCAGGAAGACAAAGATCAGAACCGACAAAAAATTTTTTTTGGGAGTTTGGGGGGGATATACTTACCAATATCAGGGGAAAACCCCCCCAACAAAAACAAAAATTTTTTTAAAAATTTTATTCTATCGCATTATTTAAAACTGGGGTTAAACATTTATAACATTAATTATTATTTTTATTTTTAATTTTTTATTATTATTATAACCCCCCAACTTATTACCTTTATGTTACCAATATGTTATTAATCTTTAAAAGCTTTTGCCCCAACCCCGGGGATTCAAAAAAATATAATTAATAATACATTTTGGAATATGGAAAAAGATACTAAATTTCCCAAAAAAAGTAAAGAAAAAATAAAACAAATAACCAAAAAATTTAAAATGAGTATAGGAAAGGAAAATATTTTCCCACCTACTTCCACCAAAATACGGATAGATTACCCTAAAATCTTCCTTTTTTCCCTTACCCCTTTAGGTAACGCGGAAATAAAAAAATCGAAACTTATTACACAACAAAAAAAAAATTTCGCTCGTTAAGCCCTCAAACTTTTGTCACTACCAGGGTTCCCCGGACCTGCATTTTTAGATTATAGCAAGTTTCCACCCCCCCTTTTTTTTTTTTAGCAACCCGTTACAATAAAATAACCCGTAATACTCTGAGTTGTAAATAAAAATTTAAAATTAAAAAAAATTTTTGGGGCCTCTACCCAATCACCCTGTATTTAATTCTCAAGCAACCAGTGAGGGGTTAATAGACTATTCGAAAGGGGGAAAAATGGAAGGGAAAAACTTTTATTGTTTCCAATTTTCGAAAACTTTAAAGGAACACCACTACATACCTTACCACTGTTTAAGACCGGGATCCGGGGGTTCAAGTTTAAAAGATTTTGATCTTTTGGAACAGTTTAGAAGAAATATATTCAACCCCTTTAATGCGGAAGTGGATAAATCCCGGGATCTTTAATCTGGTTCACCGGAGGGAAATCGGGTTTAAAAAACCAGCAGAGTTACTGGGGTTTTTTTACTAAACTAACATTCAAGTCCTGGGAAAATCTGTGACAAAGGAGGGCCTACTACAGAAAGGAAATAGGCTAAGATTCCCTGGCCAAGGAATTTCAACAAGACAGAAATTAAAAAATATAAACATTTTCAATCCCTTTGGAAATATGCCACAAAAGGATCCTACTTCCCAAAGGAAATTGGGCCCAAGAATTCCAGGGCAAGGAATTTTTAGAAAAAGAGTTTTCTGGCCACAAAGGGATTTGAAACAAGGATAAAACATAAACTGCAATTTGAACACCCCCTTTTTGGAGAAAAAATTAGATTTTGGGAAAGGAAAAAAAATACGGGAAAACTTAAAAATCATTTTAAAAAAACCAAAGGGAAAAAGATAATCCTAAAAGAGGGGGGAAGAAACCATTTGAATTAACCTTCGATGCAAAAAGAACAAACCACCTTGGGAGAAATGTCTTTTGATAACGTTAAAAAAAAAATTTTGGGAAAAGAAAAGCTTAGGAAATAAGGGGGATTTAAATTTTGGGTAATTTATACCTCTATATCAAAACTTTTTTTTCTTCTCATAAATACTTTATCCATTAACTCCTCAACTTTCCGTGCCCCCTTTTAAGGTTAACCCATTTAAGTTGTATTCGGTCCAGGGTTTGGGTTTGAAAAAGTAACGGTTTTAACCTCTATCATGGCCTTTTTAAATTATGCCCAATCCAAAACCAAAAGGGCCCCCTCCCCCTAAAAATTAAGGACCTCTTTAAATTTAGGTAATTTCTTGGTTTTTCCCCTATTTTGAAATTTTCTCCCATACAAGATTTTTTTCTCTTCGTTTTAGTGTGGGGTTCCCCCCACTTTTCTTTTCCCAAAATCATTACCACTCTCGGAGGTCCCCTTTTCCAGGGGACAATTGATCCCGGGGGCCTTTTTTTTTGGATTCTTATTTTGGTCAGATTTTAACGCGTGCCTGAACTGGAAAGAAATAGACACGCAACGGAACCCCATTGGGGCCCAAAAGCCCCCAAACCTACTGGAGAGCTACCACCCACGCTAAAAATAAAAAAACAAAGTCCTCATAAGGGGCGGCCTAATACGGGGAGATCCAAAAAGCCCCTACAATAACCTATATCACTCTTCCATTTTTTTTGCAGATGGGGATATCGATAGGGTACCCACCCAGAAAACTCTATCTCTCAGCGGGACTTTTCACCCTTTTGCTTCAAAATCATTAATAAAAACAGTCCTTTACCTTTTAATGACACCATCTTGAGATCCCACCATACACCCCTTTCCAATCCAAGACCCGAAATGCACCCCATTCGGAATTGCAGTAAGGTAATTTTTAAAATTTAAAAATTTCCCTATTATTCCAATAGCATAGCAAAAAACTACGGACTGGTTTTACAACGCCACATAACAATACTTTTCCCCACTTTCCCAAATAGATTTTTTACGGATCCCCTTATAAGGATTTAAGGGTTTGGTCCCACAAATCCAAATATTACACTTCTCTCACCATTCATTTCTTTTCAAATCCTTCCCCATTTTTGACCCATATTTTTAAACCTTTTTTGGAACCCCCACCTAGAAAGCGAACTTTCAAAACTCATAAATTTTAAAAATATTGAAATCATCTGACGGATGAGACACCCCCAGAGTACGACCCCCTCCCCCCACCCATTGGGTGCCTATACCTTTCATCTTTCCCAAGACATACATACACGATTTTTTTAGGTAGTAAAGAAATTTATGATATCCCCCGGTCCATAAATTCTCTGCAGCTGGAACCTCCATTTTTAGGGAAACCCCCAAAGCTATTTGTTCAAAGCCAGGGTGAACCAGTAAACAAATTTAGTTTACATCTCACTGTTCTCGATCACGAAAACAGCCCCAAATGACTAATGCCCTAACATTGTAGCTAAGGGATTAACTGAATCACCCTTCTAAAGAATTTTGGGACATATCATTGGGGTTTTAATCTCATTTCCTTTCCATTATCAGATCCTTTCCTTTTTTCCCTTTCATTCCCTATCCCGGCCTTCCCCCAAAATTTTTAAATTTTAGGCTGTCCCTTGGGTTGATGCCGTCTCGGGTATTTTACTTAGTCCGGGGCCCTTTTTATTTCCTTTAAAATTTTCGGCGTTTAGACCTTCCCTTTTTTTTCTTTACCCTAAATGCAGCTCCCCCGGGGATTCCCCGCTATTTTTCAGGGCGATCTGGTTTTTTTCAACTCTCCCCCCTTTGTCACTCTCTTGTTCATATTTCTAACTATTTTTTCAAAATTTTCTAACCTTTTTAATTCTCCAAATTTGTTATTTTCTCAATTACCTTTTTAAAACCCTTTTATTGTGACCAATACCGGGGATTAGGTTTTTTTTCACCTTCTCTACTTTTTTTTTCCCGATAATTTGATACATATTTCTTCCTTACCTTACAGTTCCTTACCTCCCCCTCTTCCCCACTATCCCCCACACCACTTTTTTGGGCAAAACTTCTTTTACCCCCAAATCCCTGCATGAGACACCTAAATACTTATAAACTCTAAAAGACACTACAAAAACGATATCCCCTACACTAATAAAGAATCCTTTCTTTTTTTAGCTTCTACAAAACGATTTAAAAAAATAAAAAATATAACAATGGCAACACCCAATAACACTTAATATTAGGGGACTTTTATTTACAAAAAAAAAAAAACCAGCCCCTGGGGGGTTTTCCCGATTTTCCGAGTTGCGATCTCCTCTGTTGAATGCTTATGCAAAAGCAATAGGTAAACATGAGCTAATGACTTAAAAGGCAGCTAACCCCATTCCCATTCATAATTTGTAACTTTAAAATGAATATTTAATGCTTTAAAAACCCGTTCATTAGGGGAAATTTTCATCATTATTTAACCCCTAATTCACACTACGGCTTGAACTGTAACACGAAGAGTAATTTTAACGGAACTAGAAAGCTCCGAATTAAAACGGTTCCATATGGGGTAGCAACATAGCTTTTTTGTTAATTATAAAACCGTAACCATTGGGGGAGGGGGGTAACCGGGGTTTGGGGGGGGGGTTTTCTCCCTCCTTAAGGTTTCTCCAAAAAATTCCCCCCCAACCCACCCACTTCCCACCCTAGACGCTCTAAGAAAAATTTCCCCCATTCCTTTTCATTTGCCCAAACAATGACGCAAGACCAAAATTATTTTTTTTTTTTTTATTTTTGGAGTTAAAACTTTCGGGAACAAATAATTGTTTTTAAATTTTTTTTTTTTTAAAAGTTTTATACTTATTTAATTACAACTTTTGAAATAGTCCTTTTAATGTTTTTTTTTTTAATTTCGAAGGCACCTGTGGGTTTATTAAAAATCTTTTTTAAAAGAGAGCTTCTAAACTGCTCCCCCCTTAAAAAATTTGATGCTGAATCACGAACAAGGGCGGTTTTCATATATGTTTCAAAAAAAAAATGTTTTTTTTTGAAAATAAGTCATTAGGCTATTACTAAATTATAAACAATTTTTTGGTGGCCTTATAAAAATACGAGTATAAAAGTGTAAAAAAACACTTTTTTAAAATTTTTATTTTTCTATTTATTGTTGTGGTGTTCTGTCTTTCAACAATCTATTCCTTTATCATGAACTTAGACCATGCGCCCTTCCGCCCCCCCTTTCATCTCGAGTTTTTTTATTTTTTCAATATCCCTATTTGAAACCACCTCCTAACTCCCTTTCTCTCACCATTCCTTTTTAAATCAGAATAAATTCTTCCTAAGGTTGTCTCCATTTGCGTTGTACTGAAAAGCACATCCCAAAACTGCTGCTGTCCCCCTCTTTTTAAGTCCCCTCAACACCTAATTTAAGCCCCAATTTTCTTTTCCATCTTCCAAAAAACTCAAAAACTGCCCATACAGTCCCCCAATTTTTTATCTCATCATTTCTTTTTCGTTTTCCCAAAAGCTACTTGTGGGCAAAAAAAGGGAGCTTTATCATTGTAACTTCCTTTTGCCAGGTGATCCTTTACCCAATTTTTTTGGGCAGTGGGTATCCTTTCCATTTTGTCCACAACCACAAAACAAAAAACTAAATTTTTTTAAAATATTTAGTTCTTCACGATTACAAAACGCCAGCTATACAAAATCCCTAAGAAACTATATTATACTTTTTTGATAAACATTTTTTAAGATTTTAATAATATTTTTACCAAACATAAAAATTTTTTCTGAAATTGGTTTTCATTAGGCTTTTTGGCCCCAAAGTTTGCCTAAAGAATCTTTCTGTTACTGCACACCCCCACCAAATTTGGGGGTATACAGTAAATTTCACAAAATACTAGTGGGAAAACCATTATTTTGTGCCCTTTTCAATACATAAGATTCAATTTTTGTGCCTCTAAAAATTTTTGCAAATTAATAAAATTAGTATAAAGTCACTGGGAAAAATTTAAACCCCCTTTATAAATATATAGAGGGTGAGAAAACCTAAAAAATTTTTTGGGCCTCACATAAAAAAGAACCCCGAAATCGTTTATATGGCACTGGCTAGGGTTTTAACCCCCTCCTCACGGGGGTCAAAAATTCAAGGCACAAGCATTTGGCTAACTCTCTAGAAATCAATAATAAATGTTGCGATGATTCTAAAACTATTTGAGGGGGGGTAGTTTTTTGGAATTCGATCGAGAAGCAACAAAAAGGGTCTTGGTTTTGTGCGGGATCCCGTTAGCTCAGTAGCGCTGGGCATACGGCGTTCCCCAGCCGGCGGTCGCCGTCGTTTTTTACCCCACCAGAAAATGTGCACATAAAAAATTTCGGTTATGGGGGGGTATATCAATATTAAAATACTTTAATTTGACTTTTTGTTAATTCTTCTTTTTTGATGCTCACGTCTTTCTTCCAGACTGGACTGTTTTACAATTTTTTCACCCCTATGGGGAGAACAAAAGTTAAATTTGAGAAGTTTTGACCTGCGCGGGGGTATGTGGGGTTAAAAAGAGGAATAACCCCAAAAACCCCAAAAAACCAGATTCAGGCCCGCCCCACACTGTAAAACAATTGGTTGAGGTTTACCTTTTTTCAGCAGCGTACCATGGGGGTTTTTTTAGAAAATAATGAAGTTGTCGAAGATATTTCAATAATTTTTCAAATTTTATATTACCTCAAACTAGAAAAACAACACACCCGTTAACGTTTGTGTTGGTGCTCCGTATAAAACTTTTTTTAAAGCTTTCAAAAATACTTACTAATTAAAAAAAAATTTGTTTTTTCTTTGGGGGGATCACCCAATGCGTTTTTACCAAAACTAAATTAGTGTTTTAATGGCATTTATCAATCTGTTTGGGAAAAAAAAAGGGCAGGGACGAAACAATACCGACAGATTTAAACTAAAGGACTACACAAAAATTTTCCCCCCCCCCTCCTTTACTGCTTTGGGGATTTACACCCTTTTGTTTGTTTACCTGTTCTTTTGTCAAAGGGCGAAGAAGGGCTTTTCATCGAACAAAAGCTGAGGTGTGTTTTGGTTGTTTTTGTTCGTGATCATCTCATCTGATAAGGGTTTTCACCTCGGGGGGAGAAGGGGATTATGTAACGGTCGGGTTCGATACCCACAGGGCCCTGACCCATCGACATCTTCCAACGGCACACCCCATCCAGCCCCCCAAACGGCCATGGGGAAACTTTTATTTTTTGGGGCCAACTACAATATTCTATTTGGCTATAAAAAAGGGGTATATAGGACCCTTTAGATAAATTTAGGGGTTTTTATTTTTTATTTCCCCCCAAATTTTTTTGTTTGAATTTTTTTAAATCCCTTTTAAAACTTACACACTTTTTTTCTCAATTTTTATTTGTATCACTACACCCAAAACCCCTTCAAATTTAAGTTGGGTTTTATTATATGGGGGTTTTTAAGGTTATTCCTGAGATGATGGGGACGTCAACAGAAACGATGAATAAACGGGAAAGAAAAATCAAATTAAAACAAATTTGGTTTTAAATTTTGAATACCCCAAGTAAAAAAAAATCAACAATTTTTCTGGGAAACTTTCTTTTACAAATGGATACAGAGATTATTGGTATAGCCTTTCCAGCTGGGCGGTACAGACTTCGCTACCAAAAGGGGATATGCTGCATGATTCGGCCCAACAAAGGGTATTCCTTTCTTTTATGATTTTTTGGACTTTTCTGATCCCCCCCCTATTTTGAAAAATGTATTCCGATTTAAAAGAGGGGGAGTCTTGAACACCCTTAAATTTTATCCTTTTTTTTGTTCGGGGTAAAGCGGCCCAATAGTAAATACATCCTTTTTATAAATACTATAAACTCTCTTGTATCAAATTTTTAAAACATTCCTAAAAAACATTTTTTTATGTTGTTTCATAATTATTATTATTATTATTATTTTATTTTATTTTTATTTTATTATTTATTAATTTTTTTTTACACCGCGTCTTTCTACCCGTTCGGGGTTTACGCTTTAATTTTTTACGCTAATGGTTAGGGAAATTTGGGAAAGGGTTTAATTAGGGAATGATCCCCCATTTGCTAGGGGAGCGGGAAAAACCCTTTGGGAAAAACCACCCCCCCCCCACCCCATATTTAACTCGACTCCCCTCCCCATCACCAACCGACAAGCCGTTGCCAACACCCACCGAGGGGGGTTGCTTTTTTCAGTTCAAATTGAAAAAATCACTTTCATAAAAACGGAAATTTTTTCTTTTTTTAATTTTTCCTTAAAATACAAACCCATTTTTATTATTTATTGTTTACCCCTCTTGGTGGTTAGTTGGGGAAGCCTAGTCTGCACTTGACTGCAGAGGACGGAGATCGAGGGTTTGAATCCGGTCGGGGGGGGGTGGTTTTTTCCCAAATATTTTTCCTTTTCCCCTTTCCACCAAAAAGGGTTCACTTCCTCTAATTCAACCCTTCCATTTTCCCAATCGATTAGCTAATTAGATTTAAACGTTAGCCCAACGGGGATAACGGGTGCTTAATAAATAAAAAAAAATATACAAATTTATTGTATCCAAAAAAAAAAGATTGGTTTTAACGATTTTGGCGACTTTTAAAAATAACTTTTCTTAAAATTTTTTATGAAAAATTTTTCAAAATACTTGAAAAACAAAAAATCTATTTTTAAAATGAACTTTTTTTTTCACTTTTCCCTACCACCGATATCAAATTTAGTTAAAAAAAAATATGTAGGGGGTTTAATTAGTGAAAAGTACCCTTTACATGGGGGGAATGGAAAAAACCCTTTAAAAAAAACACTCACACCTACCTAATAAAATTTTTCTACCCGTCCATGCCAATCAAACTAGAAGACCCCGAACTTGGACGTGGTAACCTAATGGGTGAGCAAAATTATTTTTTGTATTTATATTTAGAAACAAATATTTTTTTGTTTTTTTAATATAATAATTTTTAAAAATCCTTTTCTTTCATTTTTTGCCCCAAAAACTTTTAGCCTCATCATCACTTTATTTTAAAAAGATCATAATACAAATGCCCTTTGGGAGTTCTTTAAATTTAAAAATTTAAAATTTCAAAAAATGATATTTTAAGCATGAACCATCTTTTTTAATTTAATTATGTTTTTTTTATATATTTTTATAAATGATGGGAAATTTTAACTACCTGCGGGGGAAAAAAATAATAAATATTTTAAAAACAAAGGTTTTTGGTTGAAAAAAATGCCCCCCCATTTTTTTTTTAGGTGTTGATTTAATACAAAATTTTTCTTTTCAATTTCTCTCTGTGTATCAGTTTTTTTATTTCGTAGAAAAGAAAACAAAATCTATTATTATTTTAACACCCCATCTTAATACCAGTTTGGGTTTAAACCCATTACTAATTACACATAGTTATGATTAGGGAAAGGTTTTTTAAGGGAAGGATCTTTTTTCCCCCCGAACATAAATAATTTGTTTTTATATTTCTAGAGTGCATTTATTTGAGGGGAATTTTAATATTTGTTCAAAATTGCATAATATATTTTCAAAGTTTAGATTAAACCCTTTGTTTACTTTGTAATAGTTACTAATATTTTTTAACTTTTAAATTTTTTTCAATGTTTGATTCGTTTTTTTTGGTTGTTTTTATTGTATTATTAACGTTTTAATGGGTGTTTAAATCACCGCTTAAGGGCCCAAGAGAACCAAAAATTCTTTATGTTTTGATAAAAGGAATGGGGCTTTTTTTTAATATTTGACTACAATTATACTTTAAATATCCCGCTTTGACCTCAAAGAAAATTTTTTTCCTTTCCAAGATTTTAAATTTTTTCAATTACTTTTTTCTTTAAATTTAAACCCTAATTTGGTCTTTATAACAACACACCATTAAATAAATCAAACCATATTTTTGCACCCAAATGATCCTTAAATGATTTGCGTCCTTTTTTAAGGGGGAGGGTTTGAATAAACGCGAAAAAAGGCCCAAAATTTTTCATTTTTAAGAAAAAATGGTTTTAACCAAAAAAATAAAATATGCTCGAGTAAAAGTATTTTAAATTTTATACCACTATTAAACAGTCTTTAATATATTCATGACAGATGGTTTTAGTACAACACCTTTTAAATAAAAAAAAATTTTTTAATAAATCAAAACACCCTTAATAGATATTAAGAACTTTTATACACCATGTGAAACAAATTAAACTCTATCTTTCTACTGGATGGGATTTTGATTTCTCTTGGGCCAAATAATTTTTTCTATAAAAAATTCAAATACACTTATATTTTTTCCCCTTCCTTACTACTCAAAGCTAAGATACCTCAGAAACACTCTTATTTAAACTTCAAAAGACTTTCAAGAATTATTTTTACTCTAAGGGTTTCAACGTCAACTTAAATTTCCCCTGATATCCTAATAGTGATCAATAAGTAAATAAAAAGAACAAATTTTAAAGGTTTTCCCCGAACACTTTGTAAGTTTTTATAAACAATTTTTAATAAAATAAGTTTTCTTTGTAAAAAGATTTTTTTTTTGAAACCCTTTACCTGAATCATAACGTAATTTTTTTTTTAAAACACACCCTTTTGTTAAAAACCCAAACATTCAACTAAAAAACGTTTTCAACATGCATGAAAAACGTACTTGGTTTCTGTTTTAAAAAAAACACTTTCTTTTTTAGTAACTTAAATATTTCTATCACCCTCGGGGCTATTCTAACGCCGTTTGGTTTACTCAGCTGAGACGGGAAGGGTTCGAATCCGAGGGGGGAAGGGGGGGGTTTTTCCTAAAAGGTTTTTTCCCCTCTCCCCCGCAAAGGGGGGGGGCACTTCCTAAATTTAAAATTCCCCAATCCAATCCATTACTAATTTACTTAAAGCGAAAACCCCAAAGGGTAGTAAACGCGGACAAATATTATAAAAATTTTTATTCATCTTTTTAGCACAAACTAACATCATTCTTCATAAATAAAATACCCTAAATTAATGGTTTTTACAGCATTTTCACACAACGTAAATCTTGATCAACATTTAAAAACCTTTTAAATCAGGGAAAAAAAAACTAAAATTTTACTAAAAAAAACCAACAGTTTTTTTTAAGAAGTTTTTAATTTAAAAAAAGGGTTTTTTAGGTTGTGTTAAAAAACATTAACACTTTTTAATAGCGAAATCAAAATATTTATGTTATTAAAAAAAATGTACATTATCAATGCCTATAAAATAAAACTTTAAAAGCTTTATCAATTTTTGGGTGCAACTAAAATTGTTATATATTCAAAAATTTCTTTCCCAAAAACTTACCATATACACCCGAATGAATACATCGAGATTAGAGACAGAAGATACTCATAGACTTTTGCTATTTAAAACCCAGAAGAAACATGTTGAAAGGAATGATCATTTTATATTGATTATACCCGGGAATTAAGGTGGAAATGTAGGGTTTGGTGAGAAAAGGTAAATATATTTGCAGTTTTTGATCAACACTTTTTTGGTTTTAAATGAAATCAATATTTCTACAGTTAAAACATAAAAGATACATTTTTTTAAATTGTGACTTTAATTTTTCCCGGATATCTGTCAATGTGTCCAGGGATTTTAAATTTAAAAATTTTTCTCTTTATTAAGAAGATTTGTCATTTAATCCGCATCTCATGACAAATATTCAACAAATGTTGATATCACCATTTGAAAAAAATTAAACTCTAGTTTCTAATGGGGAAATATTTTTTAGTTTTTTGGGAAAAAAAAAAAAAGTTTTGCTATAAAACTGCAAAAACACTTGCCTTTTTTCCCCGTTTTTTTTCACTCCCACCCATAGGGGCCACAGGGGCCTGGACCCATCGACACTTTTGAAAATAAAAATTATAATTTTTCTTTCTTTTATTTTATAACATATTAAAAAAAAAAATTAGTATGAATGGAGCACCATTCTCTAACACAATGAGTCTTCGATTCGTTATAAAAATATTCCAGTGCCAAGAGGATCCATTCCTCGCTTTAAACTCACGCTACTGTACCAGCGCTCAACTCCAATTACTAAATATAGAAGCTGACATGGGCCACCCCCTCTCAGATAAACCCTTTTGTCTAGTGAGAGAAATCCTCAAGGTCTTCACTTCGAGCTTTAACAAAGTAACCGGGACCGTGATTCGAAAAAATGTTGAATTTATGTGTCTTTTTTTTGTAGTGTTTAAAAGGGCCCCAAAAAGTAAGGCAACAAGTGAAAGTAATTTAAATTTAAAATGAATAAAGTAATTCCTTATTAAAAACTCCTTTTTTTAAATTTTAAAATGCAAGAAAAATTTTAAATAAACAGCTAGGAAAACCCCTCAACCGGTGACTTTACATTTTTTCGGGGGAGACAAGAAAAAAAAAAAACCTTTCTAAAGCTTGGGTTTGGTAAAAAAATTTGGTTGACTGTGATGAATAAAAACAGAATTATTTTGTTTTTTTAATTTATTATTTGGTGGTTAGGGGTTGTTAACGGGTAGGCTTAAGGATCTTAAACATTTAAGTGAAAAAATTTAAAACACGAGGAATGTGCAATTCATTTGGAAAAAGTATTAGATTTAAAACAACTGGAACAGTAATTATTTAATCGCAGAAGTTTCATTTTTGGAGCGTATTTCAGTATCAAAAAGTTCCTTAGGAACACCATGGCCAAGACCGGTTTTAAAATTTGCTGGCTGTTTATTTAATATATATAAGGGAAAAATTGCTGAGTTTCCAAACTTTAACCAGAGTCATTGATATGTTTGCCAGTCATAAGAACAAACGTTCCAACTTTTTTTACAAATAATGAAATAATGTCATCCCTTGTAGTTTAATTCAAAACCGTATTATTT